>CBVK0103383869.1:0-13659 GCA_900067695.1 Picea abies | reverse complement strand
TATCTCCTCAGACAACAAAGCTCCCACAACAATGTCATAATCAATGGAATCTGTTGTGTTAAACCACACATTTGTGACCAGATGATCTCAAGACTCAGGCAACGAACACAGTAGCATAACTGCCTTGTCCTTATCTTCAAACTTTACTTCCATAGAATTTAATTGACAAATAAGAGTATTGAAAACATTCAAGTGATGAACAATTTTCATACCTTCTTTCATTCACAAGCTGTACAACTACCTCTTCAAGAAGATTCTATTTGACAAGTTCTTTGTCATATACAAACTCTCTATTTTGGTCCACAAACCTGCTGTTGTCGTCTCTTCAATGATGTTAAACAACACTTCATATGCCAGACACAAACAAATAGTACTGAGGGATCTTGCATCTAGATCCTCCCAGTCCTCATCTTTCATGCTTGTCATTTTCTTTGTCTCTCTAGCCAATTCCTTTTGCAATCCTTGTTGCACAAGAATATCCCACATCTCAAGCTTCCATAGCACAAAGCTATTCTTACCGTTGAATTTCTCCACCTCAAACTTAGAACTCTGCACTTTCTCCATTAGCAAAAGACTCTAGAAACCACTGCTTATAAAACTGAGCCTTTTATAATAAAGAAACAATGATAGGATATAGTTGGAAAAAAAATTAATCCAAAAGGTTCGACCATGTCATGCTTTGAATAAAACAAAAAAAAAACCCTTTCAAAATTTAGTTTATACTTTAAACCATAAGACAAACCCCTTTCATGGCATGTGAATAAACTTTAAACCATGTAAACATTTCTTTTGAAGATCGACGCTCCTGGGAGTGTTGAAAGGGAGCGTGAGTTTGAGATCAATGCTCCTTTAATATGGATGGGGGAGTGTCGATATGCCGATTCTCTGTGGTGCACAAACAGTGTGCGTCAATTTTTCAAAAATCAATGTTTCTTAAGTGTGAGAGTGTTGGCGCGCCTCAAACACTGTTTGGGGAGTGACGACGAACTGCTACTCACTCAATCAAGCCTTCTTGCCTTGGCTCATCTGTGACACCTACTCAACCCGCTCTGATACCACTTGTTGGGAAGAAGAAGAAAAACATATCTTATAACAAAGCAGAAATGAGCTAGATTAAATACACATTACACCAAGAAAAACAAACTCACAATTCGACACAATGATTATCGATATTCTTCTATTCAAGGGAGAATTACAATAGCCAACCTAGACATACAACCATCCTCTCCTCTCATACCCTACTCTCTACTCCTTGCACAAGCTTGCACTCACATTTAACTCTATCTCTATGGGTATGCTCGTACATATAACATCTATCACTCAGTTACACAGACTGATCATGAATAGATCACATAGTTAAGTTACACAGACTGATCATGAATAGATCACATAGTTACACGAACAATTCACAAATAGATTGCATGCATGTGCATGTGCATGTGCATATGTCTACATGAGGAAATTCGTTGGCATGTTTCCAACAAATTAAAGGATAAAAATTTACTTACATTGTCATTTCGTCAAGGAGGGATTCTTGCTAGATAGAGAAAAAATGAAAATTTTGGTAATATTTGGAAAATTCCAAAATGAACACAAATCCACTATGGAAATGAAGGAATCGGTAAATCGAGCACTTTGATGGAACTAGACAATGGGTGTGAAGCATTCAATGAATATGTCAAATGATTTTTTGGTTTGGTATTTTTTTAAAACCTAATGCAGTGTGGTAGTTGATGTCTTGTCCCATCGATTCTTTTATAAGTATATCATGCATCGATAATATTTTTTGTTGTTTAAAAAAAATTGATGTTCTATAAAAAAATATTTTAACCTATCATGGTGCACTAGGTAATGTACATATGCATCGATAAAATAATATTTTAACCTACCTTAGTTCATATGGTGAGGTAATGCACTAGTGCTAGGCTTAAAGGGAGAAAGCATTGGTGTGACAAGATGGAGGAAGCGCATTAGACAAAAACCATCTATGAACCTTCCACTACCTACCTTTGCTAAAATCCTCCACTATAAATGGAGAAGGGAGAAATTTCATGGGGGAGGTTCAATAAAATCCTTCAGTAGATGGTGTTTTCTTTGTAGTGAATAAACTTCCATCTCTTGGACATGAGCATATTTATAACATAACCTTATCCAAAAAGGACTAGAACTAACAAAACAAAAAAGGTTCATTAGAGATCATTAGAGGCATTTCTCTATGTTCTTATACTAAGAATATTCCCACTTTAACTTAAATAACCTCTTTTGATAAAATATCTATATCCATATTTTGAATTCTTCTGACATGCATAAAAGAGATATAAAGGAGATAGCTTGGAATTTCCAAACAACAACTTGATATTTATTCACCATAGATCATAGAGTTAAAGTTTATAACTTGTATGTAATTTCCTGCTATGGTCAACTTGGAATCCTTAAACCCATAAAGATTGACAACTAATTTGTCCAAATAAATATTCAACAAAAGTAACAATGCATGAGACTTAGAGAAATTGTTAGTTTGATTACCTACAATGATATTGAAAGTGTAATCGATTTTTTTTTGGAAGATGAAGGACCCTTATTCAATAAAAGTAACAATGCATGAGACTTAGAGAAATTTTTAGTTCCATTACCTACAATGATATTGAAAGTGTAATTGATTTTTTTTTGGAAGATGAAGGACCCCTCCTGCACCACATGTTCTAGGGTTTCCCTTGTTGGTCCTCCCATACAAAAAAAACCCAAGCAGTGTATCTATGAATCTCATGGGGATCACTATTGGAAGGATCCTTATTCTTAGGATACACTTTGATATCACCATAATATATATTTTATACTATGAAAAAAATTCTTAAGGAGAATACGATTTGTCTTGAGATAATATCCTATTTCTTGTATCCAAAGATCCCAAAAAACCACACATGGAAACAATTTGTGGTTAGATAATGCAGAAATATCCTCTATCCATTTCTTAAAGCCACCCACAAGAGTGCCTCCTTCCCAACTTTTAAAAACTCTTATTATATTGAACATTTCTTTACAAACTTCCTTAACAAAAGAACATGTCATTAGCAAGTGTTTGATTGTTTCTCCTTTAGCTTTCAATAATACACACATACATAGACCCTATAGTACCCTTTTATACACAATTTCCCATATTAAAGCTTTGTTATTTAAATCCATCATGGGGTATTTTAACTTCCACAAGGGTATCCACCACTGACACTCTTGTAATCCAAGATAATTATGTATTCCCCTAATGGGTTCCAATAACACAACATGGAATCCTCATCATATCTCAAGTATATGGGATTTAGTTGTAGCTTGTACATATTTTTTTACCACTCATCAAGCACGTCTTAAAGAACCCAAAACATTATTATATTATATGATATTATTAGAACTACGAATACATGAGTCTAAACTAGTTCTTACTCTTCTTTCATTTCCAATATTCTAGGCCAATCAATTCCCAAAAAGGGGAAAACATTGAAATAATTATTTCCACGTGATAGAAGAATTAGGAAAAGATTTATTTCTTTACCTGATCTAGTCTTCCATAGATAAGGGAGAAATGCATTTAATAGAAATAACCTACTACTGTAGGCCTGAAAAATTAATCAACCTCCATAAGATCTTGGTAGTGAGAAAATTTTCAAAATGATGAATATTTTTTAATCCCTAACCATATGTTACCTTTGGTCTTGCAATTCTTACCCACTTTACTAATGGAATTTCCTTCTCTTTTTTCATTGTAAAAAATAATTTTTTTCTCCAAAATACTTGTATGTATTTCCATGTGTGCTAGTACACATGGGTGACCTTTCAGAGTTAAGATTTTTCTAATTGAGATCCATCTAGTACACCATCTAGTGATTCACTTTTCCACTTTTTGATATAACCAGACCTAATCACTTGTATCATAATTATTTCTTTGGGATTAAACCCTAATTATTGTAGACCTTTGTTGAATTCAATCACATGGAAATGAAAAACCATCCTTGTATCACTTTCTTGTTGTTCCCTTAATCCATTAAAATAAATGGAGTACTTTTAATTATTTATTTCCATACCTATAACAAGACTACATAAATTTAGATATTCCTTCAAGTATTCTCATTCTCTTAAAGGTCCAAGGGTATGTTTCCCCAACCTTAACACACTTCAACTACTATATTTTTGAAAGGAAACTATGATCCTACTTAAACCTTCAAGAATAAGTAAAAAAAAATAAACATGATAAATGACATCTTTCCCAAGTCCTCTTCCTGCTTTGAAGAAATCAAAGGAAAATCCATTTATCATAAAAAATTGAAGATGAAGTTAGAGATAACCCGTGGAAGCTATCATAAGCCTTCTAAATGTATAATTTTATCACAAATAATGGAAATTTATTGTTTTAATTAGAATGCAAACCTTATTGCACCCTTCACTACATCATGAATTTGTATGTCTTTTAAGAACCCAAATTGCTTCTTTGGAATGACATTTAAATGGATTGGTTTCAAGTTCCTTGCGATCACCTTTGAAATAATTATATATATGGATTTGTAGAGTGATATAGGCCTAAAATCCTCAAAAGAAGAAGGATTGTATTTTTGGAATTAAGAACAAGAAAATTGCATTTACATCCCCAAACACTTCCAGATATCCTTGATTCTTCAACTACTACTAGGATATCATTCTCTAAATAGATGTTGTAAAATCCCTAAAAAGATGTCCTGGTAGGATTTTGTCCTTTGGGAATGAAAAAGAAACTTCTTTTAATTCCTCTTTAGTCACTTCAATGAATAAACTCTCATTCACTTCTTATCAACAAACATGGGAAAATGTTTTGCAATTATGATAACCTTAGTAATGGAGGATCTCTCAAAGGAATTTTTTTTGTTTAAAATAAATCATCCCCATTTGAGATAATTTCTTGAAGGTAGAAGCCTTGTTCCCATATTCCTTTGTCATCTCCTAGATTGTATTCCTAAGTATTTTTCCCTTGGAAAAACTCTTTAAAAACTTTGTGTTCTCATTTTTGTGAGCAAGCTAGATTTCCCTACTTTTTAAACTCATATAATTGATTCTCATTCTAATGTTTTTTTCTTCCTTTCTTATATCCTTTAAGTGTAATGTCGTTCTCTTCTATAAAAGTTCCATTATAATTATTTGTAAACAATTGCCTAATATTATCCTTAGTTTCTCTTAGATATTTCTATGATGAGTTAAATTTATGCTTTTCCCATTTGACTATAGTTTCTTTACCATCTTCATATTTTCACTAAATTGATACATCATTTTCCCCTCCATAGAAGGATTATATTTCCACCTTTATTCTTTTACCAACTTGGAAAATTCTTCACCATTTAACCGATGTGAATTGAATTTAAAAGAGCATAGAGTTTTCCAACCTTCATTTTCTAATTGCAAAAAAATAGGAACATGGTCCAAAACACCACCTAAGCCTATCTAGGTCCAAATTCATCACACCTTATCCATCACAAAATCATAAGCCATGAAACATTCCAAACTCTAATTTGTATAGGAGTCCATCCCTACTTTATTTAAAAAAATACCATGTTTGAGAAAGTCCATCATGTCTGCATCACATAGGTTGGCTTTCTCCATATTCTCCAATAAAAAATATGTCATGGCACCCATTCAAATGGCATCACACCATCCCTCACCATTCCTAAAAACACATTTAAAATCACCTCCACCTATAACCAACTCATTTTCACCTCATGTAGATTAAATAATTCTTTCTTAGTAAACTTGCCTTTTTGAATAAGGCCCATAAATATTTATCACTAAGAAAACAAACCTAACTCATGGGAAAGAAACTTTGTGACTATGCTAGAAGAAACTAAATATGAATTTTGGATCAAGAGTTACTTTGACACCTTAAGTGACCAATCACACAAATAGATCAAATATTAGTACACTAGTGCATTACACAATTAAAACCAGCAAAGAGGGAAACAATCCGTAGCCCCACCCAACAAAGTCACTTGAGGAAATATATTAATGAAAAATAAAAATATTTTACAAGAGTTTTTTTCACAATCGATCTTTAGCAAATGATCCTCCATGCTCTTTAAATAGATATCATGGAACAATAAGGTTTTAATTCACAATTCAATATAGCCATTAGTATCAAGGAGAATATGAGATGTTGGATTACTTTATGTCTAGAACATATCGTGGCCATTAGATTACATAACTACAAATTCTTACTAAAGAAACACAATTTTACCTAAATAAATGTTAGACAAATTTGATCTTAACTAAATCCTAAGTTTATCAATATCATAACATCCCCCCTTAAGAACAACTTGGGATAGGATTGAAGGATTTAAAAAGTTGACACAACGAGAGAAGGAAGGATGCATTAGATCCTATCCCCCCTTAATTACTAAACTCCTAACATAGATTGAAGTTTGGAAATCTTCACTTTGTAAGAGACTTTGTAAAAATTTATGCAACTTGATCATTTATAGTGAAAAAGAGCACTTCGAGAATGCAATAATGAATGATATTTACAATTAAGTGCATTTGTAGCTTAATGTGTTTGCTACATTGATGTTTCACTGTATCTTTGGCACACTTGATGGCACTATGGTTGTCACACTAGAGGGTGGTCAGATGCTGCTATTGGAATCCAAATATTTAAACGATCTATCAAAGCCACAAGGCTTCTTGACTTGCATTAACCGCTTCTTGGTACTCTAGTTTTGTTGAAGAAATAGAAAGAGCATGTTTTTTCTTACAATCCTAGGTAATAGGTCTATAACCAAGACTAAAAACATAACCTACAATAGAATTTAAATCATTAGGGTCGTTATCCCATTCGAAATTAGTGAAACCAATAAAAAAAGGAGCACCCCTAAATTGTAATGTATCCAAACTAAATTGTACCTTGGATATACCAAAGTATCCTTTTTGTTCCTTTCCAACAAATCACATGGGTTGTTTTCATATATTAGGCAACAAGACCAACAAAAAAGGAAATACTAGGATGGGCATCGTTGGGTCTTATTTTTGACACTCTCACACACTTCCGATTAAGCCTATTTCCCTCCCATTTTGTCTTAAAATATTTCTTTTTGTTAACTTATACAATATTAATGAAACAAAAAAAATGTTTAAGGTAAAAAGTTATCTTTATTTTCAAATTCTTCATTTTGATTGGTAAAATGATATTAAGGGTCATTTACTAATGTGATTACCAGAATTTCAGGATTAATTACTAGAATTATTTCCTGTAATCCCTCCAAGGTTTATATAGTAGTGCTTGACTAAATTTAGATTAGCCACTTGAAGAAAGTTCGTGAGATTCATGGCATGGTGAGATTCCTATCAAAACTTCCTCAAGATGGTTTCTACCCCCTATTCAACATACAATCAATGACAACATATGGAAATACACATACATAGAAACGATATTGTGGATCCATGATTTCACTCCTGGAGTCCTAGATTCATGGCAAGAGGAAGCTATATTACTTTCATAATGGAGATAATCAAGGGTGTAGCATAAAAAACTCAACAAATGCCACATGGATCTCCTATCCCGTGTTTTGAACGAGAACTTGAATGTAACAAATCACATCAATTGAAGGAAGAGTGTTATTTTCCAACAAAACTCTATGCTTTCATGAGAAATCTATAAAAATAGAGATATGTGATTGTATTGAGCTAGTGTGAGACTGGGATTAGATCTAAGAGACGTTTGTTATAACCCATTGACTCATAATTTCAGATATTGAATATAAGAAATTTATGATTTATTCAATGTGTTGATAGTATTTTAATGTTGTGATTATATTCTACAACATACCCTAGGATTGGAGGCCCCCCTACCTCTAGTGTGGGTTGTATTATTTAATTTTGTCTTTTCCCGTAATTTTGTTTATTTCCTGGAATTGTGCTTATTTCCTGTAATGTTGTTGATTTCCTAAAATTATGTTTTATCTCACTACAAATATTAATTATAGCTGATGAACCTTGTCTACAATCATCACCTACATGCATAATTTCATTTCAATTGTGGTCAAATCAGTTGTTAAGAGTATTATTATAGAAGTAATTCAATTTTTGAAATCGAATAAGCATCATAACCTATGTTTCTAAAATCACAACTGAAATAGATCATATTTTGAATTTTGGAGTCAACCTTGTGTTGGTTTGATTGTGAACATTAGTTTCTTGCAATTATTTATTTTTCCTATATTTTGAATGAGTGTTTTTGCTTCCATATCAACTTGTTAATTAACAAACAAAGGTTTATTTATTGGGTTACAAACCCATCTTATCTAACAAAGTACCTATTATATACATATATTTGTATAAATATATTCGTAACCCGATATTTTACCATTGAAGATCAGAATAATTAAATGGTCCAAAGATAACTTTTATTGTGAATTAACCTCGAATATCATTTCTTAGATTTGCATTAAGTTTTCTAGCTCATAAGGTTTTGTATGTTTAATCAAATGATTCTGCACATATAGTGCTTTCACCTCGCAATTTTACGAACTCTAATTGATAAGTAAATGTTACAAAATTTATGCAAATAAATTACTTGGAATTTTGGTGTCGTTTCTAGGGAGGTGCTACAAGGGTTGGTTTTAGTGATTTATAGTTTTTATTTATTATTTGTGATTTTTTCATAAAAAAAAAAAAAAGAAAAAGAAAAAGAAAAAAGACATTCTTAGAATTGTCTGCATTTTATTTATGGTATGCGAATACAAGGAGGAATAAATATATTAAGATGAGAGGTAAGAACCTACACATTCACTTTAGTGAGTATTTACAAGTCCTAGTCATGCGTGTATTGTATGAATATGTTAATTAAGCCAAGAGATAGTAAATATAGATTTGTTAAAATAAAAAGAGAAGCAGTTCCAACTGCTTCAGCTAAAACAAAACCCCCCACTACTAACTCACCAGTAGAAAATAAAGAGGAAATATGAGAAAATAATTTTTCATAAAGTTCAAAATGAAGAGAGTAAGAAAAACAATGGAAAACTCAAAATGTCAATGTACTAAAGAATTGTGTATCTTCTGGGAAAATCAAATGGAAGATGAAGTTGAACCCCATATAGTAGGTGGATAAAGAATAATAGGAGCACGTGGAGAAAGAGGATTAGGAGTAGTTGGAGAACGAGAAAGAGGACCAGGAGTAGGTGGAGAAAGAGGACTAGGAGTAGTTGGAGAACGAGAAAGAGGACCAGGAGCAGGTGTAAAAAGGGAAAGAGGACCAAATGAATAAAGAGAAATAATAAGAGATGAAGAAGAGGACACGAAAGTAACCTTTGGATTTCCTATTTTGGATATACATGTATCCTTTGGTAATGGAGTCAAAATGAAGAATATCCCACCATCGGTTCTGCCAAATTTCTATGGTATAGAAACTGAGGACCCTGATGCTTTTCTTTTTGAATTCAATATTTTGTGTCATACCTATGGTTATACTAATGATACCAAAAAACTTTGGTTATTTCCTGCTACTTTAAAAGAAGATTCTTTGAAATTGTTCATGGGATTATGTGAGAACACTATTACATAGTGGGATACCATGTGTAAAATCATTCTTAAAAAATATCAAGTATATTGCAGGCCTAGAGATTCTAAAGAAGATACTTTTGGAATGGCACTGCAAGAAGAAGAAAGTTTAGAGGATTATTTATAGATATTTTTATATAATTTGAAAAAATATAACATAGCTCTTTGAATTCTGATATTAATTGCACAATATTTTTAAAAGGAATTCAAGAGGAATTTACAGACATACTTAACCTCATGGGATCCAAAGATATTTCTTATTTACTATTTGATCAAATTTATGAGTTATATAGGAAATATTCGATATGTAAGTCTAAAGCTGGAAAATGACATAGGGATGTTCTTTCTAAAGTTACTAAATATGCTATAGAAAATATAACTAGAGTAGAAATTGGAAACCTATTCAAAAATTTTAAAACTAACCTCCTTGGTACTCTTAGTTTACATTTTGATGCATTTAAAAATAAGAAAATACAGAAGGAAGAAAAGGTGTCCTTATCTATTTTATGTTCTCAATGTAGAAAAAAAACATCCATTAAGAGAATGTCCATTGAATAACATTAAACTTTGTGGAATTTGTGTGGAGCAACATTCAATAGAAAAATTTTCTTCACTGCCCAAGTTTAAGGAAGTCTACAAAGGGTAAAGCGAGGAAGCATAGTCACTATGTTTTGTTGTACCTAGGAAACCTTGGAATCCATGAGAAACATGTATGCCTCGAGATTTCCTGCATTTTATAACCAAAATCCTTCTCAAACAACATGGAATGCTCTTATTCCTTGGCAGGCATGGTCTACTCGATAAGGCCAAAACCAACCCTATCAAAAGGGTTGGAGAGGATATACTTATGGAAACTTCCCCCCTTACCATTTTCATCAATAATTCCCACAACATCCACAACAATATCATCCCCAAACATTTTCACCACAACAATATCGACAACAACCATTTCCACAACAGAAACAATACTCAACATTTCCACAATATCCTTCACCAATGCAACAAACATATCCTCCTCTTCCATAACAACCACAAATAACTCAATCATGGCCATTACAACTCCCATCTAATCAACAACCTCCCAAACCTACTCAATTACCTACCCAACTAGTGGAAAATCCTAATAACAAAATGGATAAACATGTTTACAATGTTGAAGTAGACACATTTTCTACATATTTAATTTCCCCTATGAAATTACATGAAATCAATTTACGTTATGAGAAGGTAGTAAACCAAAAATACCCCATAATTATAGAATAAGATGAGAAAGAGGAAAATTCTACTTAGTTTGATAACAACGACACTACAATTCCCATAAAACAATCTTTTTCTAAAAAGGAACAACCTCAATCATCTAAGTCACCACCTTTCTAGAGAGGTTGATTGTAGAGAAACTAGACAAACCATGAATTTCTTATGAGTTAGACTTTTTTAATGAACTGAAAAGAATTTGCATTAAAATTCCCTTGCTACAAGCTATAAAGATACACCAATGTATGTAAATACAATTAGGGAATTATTCATTAGAAAATATGGAAGAAAAAAAAGAGATCCATCAATAATTCAAGTTATTGGGAAATTAGCAAGTCTTATGACAACTAGAGTTATTTTAGAAAAAATATGTTGACCCAGGAATTCCAATTGTTACAATCTTTATCAACAATTTTTCTATCATAAACACTGTGATTGATTTAGGTGCAAGTATCAATGTCATGACAGTGGAAACCATGCAACATCTAAAAATTGACAATCTTCGAGCAATATCTACAATATTAGAATTAGTTTATAGATAAAAATTCAACTTGAAGGTGTAATAGAAGAAATGATTGTCTCCCTAGATTCTTTGGAATACCCAATGAATTTCATGATCCTACAAACTAAATCTAATTTGGGAGGACATACATTAATATTAGGGAGACCTTGGCTGGTAATAGTCGATGCATTTATTAGCTTCCAATCTAGAAACATGACCATTACAAATGGTGCTGAAGTTAAACAAATCACACTTTAACCCCATGCAAAATATGTAAATGAATTAGAACATGTATCATGGCTTGATGAGACTAATAATGATGAAGAAATAATCCAACCTCTTATAACAATTGCACAAGATATGAATCTTAAATAAAATAATGATGAAACTTTTCTTAATCATTTCATTTCTAATCTTGATTTTCCTTAGTGTTTTGGGGGGAAGACGTTATTTTCTAAGAAATGTTTTGCTGATCATCTTTTGGGACATAATTTTCAGGAATCATGGACTATATAAAATTTTAAATCTTTATTTTAGTCTATATTTCCTATAAATTCTATATGAGATTCCTATAATAAAACCATTGAAATCTATCTCGAGAAAAGTTAAAATGTTAATTCTTTTTTAGATGATTTTTAGCAAAAGAAATTAATTCAAATTTTGTAGAAATTTTCCAATGCATTTGTCTGGGACTATACAGACATGCAAGGTATCCATCTAGATAAATTCACTCACCATATCTATACACATGAAAATGTGAAACTTGTTAGGAAACCCCATAGAAGAATGAACCATGTTTTAATGGATATATTAAAAGGGGAACTTTAGAAATTATTGGATGTAGATTTTATTTATCCTATATCTGATCCAAACGTTTTTCGGAACGAAATGAAAGAAGATATATTACAATGAAATACACATAAACATTTCTAGAAATAGATAAATAAGATAATATATGATTTCTATTAATGAAATAAATGTATAGAGGCTGTAAAAATACAGAGTGCAAGACTCACTAGAATGGTGGCAACTTTATCTCTGAGAAAAATACAGAGTGCAAGACTCACTAGAATGGTGGCAACTTTATCTCTGAGAAGAGATGTGACGACTATGCTCATTCAGAAGAACATGATCACAATGAGGCTCTGAAGTAAGTTTTTATAATAAACATGAATGCCAACACCCTAGACATCCAAAAACCTAACCCTAGGAGATGAAGTGTCAAAAGTCATGTGGGCTCTGTTGGGGTAAGTTAGTACATCAACTTCTTGGGGTCGTAAATTTTGCATACAATATCAATTTTAGGTGTGTTATAGCTCATTGAAAAGGTATTTTAGATAAATACACATCGTGCCATCAAAATCTAACATTTTCTACATTTTGACTATGGAAATCCAATAAAACATTGTTTAGGGACCCAAAATGGTTCTGGAAGTACATAAAGATGTATTGATATGAAAACTTCCAAAATAAGCTAGTTGGAATAGGTGGGAGAACACTATTATCCACTTGGATGTTGTGTAGGACTTTAGGACAACACCCGAAGTGCAAAAACCACAATTAAAAAGAAATGTCCCCATTACAAAGAAACGTGTTGAACTGAAAATTGTCAATATGAGCCATTTGGAATTTGGAACAGGTGGGTGGCCACCAATATCCACCTGGATCAGTACTCCCCCCTTAGAAAGAAATTGTATCCATTGCGTTGATTCCCTAGGGAGGAGGGGAAAGAGTTTCCTGAATCTCAATCTTGGTGATTTGTGCACCTTACTGGAGAATTTGCGTTATTTGGTCTGTCTAAGGCTGTCACGAACCTGTTGTTGGTGAGGTTGAATATGTTCCACCAAATTCTTGTCTCTGGGATTGATGAGGCACTGTGAATACACCATCATAGGTGAAGAAACAATATCTTATTTCTCTTTCGCAATCTGTTGTGATTTTTGCAACAATAAGCGAAGAGAACTGGAAACGATACAATTGATGGTGAAGCTCTTCAACCTAGAGTTGAAGAATGATGACCTTTTTACCCCCCCCATGTGTAGGGGTAACTTGATCCATATGGATGTCAGTGGCCTCCCACCTATTCCAACTGACTCATTTTGGCAATTTTCCAATTCGATAGTTTTTTCCTAGTTTTCAGGTCCCTGACTTCTGGGGCCGTTTTGAGGCCCTAAACAATGTTTTTAGGGATCTCCATGGAACAAATGTGTAGTCCTCAGATATAAATTTCCAACTGGCTGTCATGCACCTAAAATCAAGATCGTATGCACAATTTACGACCCCAGTAAGTTGATGTACTAACTTACCCAAATAGGGCCCACATGACTTTTGGTGTTTCATCTCCT
>CBVK0103383765.1:0-10994 GCA_900067695.1 Picea abies | reverse complement strand
AAGTTAGTACATCAACTTCCCGGGGTCGTAACTTTTTCATACGATCTCCGTTTTAGGCGCACGATATCCCGTTGGAAAGGTATCATCGAAGATATTCATTTTGGGGGCTCAATCAAAGCTTTCGACTATCATTGAGAAGCTCAATCCCGAAAAACCTTCATCTAGGCCCTCAAAATGGCCCCGAAAATTAAAAACTGCTAAAAATAGTAAATTGACAAAATTGTCAAAAAACTGTTTTGAGCAAGTTGGAAAAGGTGGGTGGCCACCGATATCCACTTGGATCACCACATCTCTTCTCAGAAATTATCTACCACCATTCGAGCAAGATTGTTTTCATTTTGCATTTTACAGTTTCAATAGATTTCTTTATTAATAAAATTTAAGTTCTACTGTATCTATGTTATTGTTCTTTGTATATCTATGTTAATGTTATAAATCTATATTTCATTTCGTTCTTCTCATAAATCTGGATCAACCAAAACATGTTAACACGTGGCTTCATTTGAGCTTAAGACACTTACAATTGGAGATGAAAGAATGTCAACATATGGGCACATACTTAATCTAAATCAATTTGCTTCGATCAACTTTGTACTAAAGAGCTTAGTAGAATCATATGAAAAACTTATAATTATTTTGAAAGTCCAGGCTTACTTTATAATGAAAAACATGTGTTTGATCTAGTGAAACGTTAGAAGTGCATATTCACATTGACAATAATCCACGACCGGTTCCATTAGAATTAAGATTAGATGATTAGTAAATATAGAATTAGCGGAGTATGTTAGGAGTCAAAAAGTATTTCTTCAATCGCTTAGCCCGACAATGCAACTTGAAGCAAGCTTAGAAGAGGCCCTCAAAGGTGGCGTCAGTCGAAGTTCCGAGGAAAAACCATAGTCTGATAAGAAATAAATGGACGTCAATTAGATATAGAATTAGCGGAGTATGTTACTTCGACTCCTAACATGAGGTAAAAATATTTGAGAAAGTGCGAAAGATTTGCTTGTTCAAAAAAGGCTATGAGCTTATTAAGTTTGAAATAATTTTGAAAGACAACACAGATTTTTCTATTAAATGCACAAATTTGAATTTGGAGGGGTCCCAATACACCATAGGGAAGGATCAAAAGATGTGTCGTTCAAACTTGAAAGCACCCCATGAACTATAGATGGTCTTTGAAAGATGCTCCATATGAGAGTTTGGAAGTGGCCCGATGAACCATTGGGCCATTTCAAAAGATGTTGCATTTCAATGTTGGAAGTGGCTCAATGGACTCTTGAGCACTTTGGGAAAAATATAAGTGCACTTTTGAATGTCCCCTATGAACCATTGGGAATTTCTAAACAACCATCTTCAAAATCACTCTTATGAACTCTCGAGACATTTCAAAAGATGCTAAAGTGGCAACTTTGAAAATGGCATGATGAAGCATGGAGCCATTTTGAAAGATGTGGCATTCAAAATGCTTGGAAGTCATTTGATGAACAATTGGGAAACTCCAAAATATGTAATTTGAAAGTCTCCCAACAAACTATCAAGTGGATTCCAAAGATGTAAAAAACTTCTTTGGAAGTCCCCTAATGTCGTATAACAACTTTGAAAGGTGTAATTTGAGGATACCTTGATGAACTATCATGAGGAACTTTGAAAGTCCCCTTATCATAGATGCAATGATGTTTCTTTGAATATTCTCTAATGAACTGTTGAGGGAACTTCAAAGATGTTGACATTTGAAAGTTTGGATCCACTTGGTGAACTATTGGGTGCATCAAAGAGATGTTCACGGAAAACTTTCATAATAGCATGATGAACCATCAAGGCATTCTAAAAGATTCTTCATTTGAAAGTTCACACTCTCTTGGTGAACCATCAAGGCATTTTAAAAGATGCTTCATTCGAAATATCAAACTCGCTTGATAAACCATTGGAGAGTTTTTAGAGGATCAAGAGATATAAAGGATACTCAACTAAAGGCAATCAAAATCTTTTGAAGGCTACAACCCTTTAAGATACAAGAAGTCTCCCAATAGATGATAATTCTATTTTTTGAATGTAAAGGCCAAAGAAAGAACCCTAAAGGTAACAAACTTGCAAAACTAAGGTTCTTATGAAAAATGAAATAGCCCATCACCCACCATCTTTATAAAACCTTAAAAACATCAAGATTCAAGTACTCTTTGATTAAGTGTCAACATGTAATGTAAAGCAAAGAAGAATTGAAATTGAAAAAAAAAGGGGGGTCCCCCAAGTCTAGGGACTCGAGGCTAATTGAAGCCTCAACATAGAGTAGACATAAAATTGTAAGTTGGTATAGTAGTTTTATGCAACCCTCCTTCAAAAATAATGAGGGTACAAGGACATCAATGAAGGAGAGAGAGATAGGAGACACATGCATGATTATCATGCATGCACCATCCTTAGTGAAATTCTAGTTTTAGATGCCTTTCCTTATTTAGTAGTTTAGTTATAATCCTATGTTTTTCTTTATTTAGCATTTGAATGAAAAGTTAGAGGGTGTAGTTCCCTAGTTAGACTAGGTGCCTATGCATGTGGACTCCCATCCTCAGTAATCATTTAAGGGTGCAAATCTTTAGGAGGATGCATGCTTGCATGCCTTAGATCATTTGTAGTAGAGACACACTTTATTGGCTCATCTATCCATGCAAGGAAGGCACACTAGGCTTAGGGATTTATACTCTTATTTGAGACATTGTTGTGCATGTGTCCACACTCATTGTATCCTCTCATTTTCCTAGTCTATAAAAGAAAAGTACGCCACATGATTATGACGGTTCAAGAGTTTTAGTTTTGAGCTATAACATTTAGTTTACTATTTTCATATTTAATAGGAAATCGATGATGTTGTTTTCATAGTTTAGATTTACATGCTTGTCATTCTAATTATCAATAATATTTGTTTGTAGGTTATTGTACTCTATAACAATGATTTTACTTGATGTTTTTAGTTATAACTATCTTGTTTTTTTGGGTTAAATTATTGAATGCGATACTATGGTATGATTTTTGACAATTATGAAAGATCATATTTAGACATACCACTATTATTGAAAAGATACGGCATACGCATTTCATGCTCACATATATCCTAAAATATTATATTGTTTTGAACGAAAGCCTAAATCATTGGAAATTACTTAAGTTGTTTGGGGTTCATAATAAAACTTATACACCTAACTCAAGACATCATATGACAATGTATTCAAATAAGCTATCATTGTGCAAGTGTGTGTTGTTCCAAAAGAAATACACCTAGAGATGGTTGAGGAGTTGAGACTGAAAGGATTTATTGTTGCGAGCTTAAATTCTACATTTCTAGCCCTGATACGAAAAGAAAATAAGCCAGCTACCTTTGGGGATTTTCGGCCTATTTCGTTATGTAACCTCTGCTACAAATTAATCTAAAAAATCATTGCTAATCGGATAAAACATATCCTTTCCAGATCGCTTTCAGCAAAACAATTGGGATTTTTGAAAGGTAGGAAGATACAAGATTCTATTGGAACAACACATGGGTGCCTCCATAGCATAAAACAAAAGAAATTAAAGTCACTTGTTCTGAAATTGGATCTGTGGAAAGCATATGATTGTATGGATTGAGATTTTTTAAGGATGATTTTATTACAAGTGGGATTTGGTATCCAGATGACCAGTATCCAGATGACCAAGTGGATTATGAGTTGTGTTGTTTCCTTGTCCTTTGTCGTGTTGCTCAATGGAGAGGCTACATATTTTTTCCGGAGTGGAAGAGGTTTACGCCAAGGATGTCCTTTATCCCCTTTATTATTTATCGTGGTTATGGAGGGCCTCATCCTTTTATTAAAAGAAAGCAAAGGGGAAGGAAAACTAGCAGGTATTAAGGTATCCAAAATGATTAAAATTGTCCACTTATTCTTCGTGGACGATGTATTAATCATGACCAATGCAACTCTTCAAGAATCGCTGGAAATTGACAAACTCATCAAATTGTTCTATAAAGCTTCGGGTCTTCAGGTTAATGATTTCAAAACAACTGTGCTTTATGAAGGGTTATTTGAAGTGGACCCAACCCTTTTCAAGTCTTTTCTCCCTTATACATTTATAGATCTAGCTATAGGTTTCAAATATCTAGGTTATTATCTAAAGATTAGGGTGTACAGGGAAGATGTCTGGAGCTGGCTGTTGGCTAAGATGGAAAAAAAATTGGACTGTGGTGCAATAGATGGTTATCCTTGGGTGGCCGATATATTTTAATAAAATCAATATTGGAGAGCTAGTCTTTTTATTGGATGTCTTTGGAGACTATTCCATGCTCACTTATAAACAAGATCCAAAAAATTATGTTTAAATTTCTTTGGAGTGGTAGCAATGAAACTAAACATGTTCATCTTTGCAGGTGGGACTCTCTATCTAGACCAAAGAAGTGCGGTGGATGGGGTTTTCACAATTTATTACATTTCAACACTGCATTGACTGCTAACACACTCTGGCGAGTTCTAACTCGGGATGGCATTTGGCACAATGTTATTAAGGATAAATATCTACCCAATTCAATTGTCATCAATTGGTTCAGGTCGGCCTCCTTCAAACAGTCTGCAACATCAAGGATCTAGAATAGTCTTACTAAGTCGGTCCACTTGATCACTCATTGGCTTAGTTGGATACCCGGATTGAGCCACCTTATATCTATCGATAGAGACAAAATCTTAGGACTGAGAGACATATCCTTTCTCTCACAAGTTCTTATCACTCATTGAAGGCGGAAAAAGATCACAGTCCTCGCCCAAGCCAAAGGGAAATTGAATCATTTATCCCACACATAAAATTAGATCTGTAGCAACAAGCTAGATATTATAGGTGTTTTGGCTTTTGAATGGGATCGTTTTCGAACAACTCTTATTGGTGCAGAAGCCTCTATCCAGGAAACAAAAGACCAACTGATGTGGACCGGAGGTGATACTTTCGGGTCTCTTATGATTAAAAATGCTTACATGGCTCTCATATCTACCCAACGGTTCTCAAGTTATGGTGGATGGAGGTATAGTATCTGGAAATGGGACTTACAACTCAAGATCAAATTATTTATATGGTTGGCAGCTGAAAGCAAAATTTTAACCTGGGATATACTTCAACAAAAAGGTTGGGAGGGCCCAAGCCTATGTCAATTGTGAAAACACAATACTGAGGATATTAACCACCTTTTCATTCAGTGCACATTCACCAAATTGGTCTGGGAAAGAATAAAAACCATTCAAAAGATTAAAAAAAATTGGGAAGGGATTACACTATCTTATTGTTTTACTTCTTGGACAGAGGACAAATCTGTCTCCTCTACTCTTGCAGCCCTTACTTGTTGGTATATTTGGATAGAGAGAAACAAACAAATCTTCGAGAATGCTTCTCCTTCAGTTAGCTCTATGGTTATCAAGACTCTCAAATCACACAAAAGTCACCCAACAACTCAAAAATTTATCCCTTTAAGAGCTTGTTTGATTACACAACATGTGGGTTCTTCTATGGCTTGTTTTGATGGGGCAACACATTCAGGTGGCAAGCAGTGTGGAGCCGAGGGTGTTATCAAAACTCTAGATTCATTTGTTTATAGATGGTTTTTCAACTGTGGGGAAGGAACCATTACAAAGGCATAACTACTGGGGGCATGGACAACTCTCACACTAGCTACGCATTTGTCCCTACAAAAAATTCAAGCTTTGGGAGACTTAAAGGTAGTTATAGAATGGATAAACAATAGAGGAAGGCTCCAAGCTAGTGCCATTGAAGGATGGAAGCTCAGAACAAAGGAATTAATAAAAAAAATTCAAGAAATTAGCTTCCATCATATATACATTGAATTTAACACGAAGGCATATCAACTATCTAAACAAGCTATTCATGAACCTGAAGACAAAATAACATATTACAAGTGGGAAAACGAGACTGCAGGTCCCATAAGTCATCTCATCCTTTTCTGACATCTTTCTTATTTTGGTATTTTGAGCTTGCTTATAATATTTTTGGACTTTTATCTTATAAATATGGGTAAAAAAGCTCTGGTTTTTTACCTTTTGATCTAGTTTTATGGTTTATGTAGCCTTTCTTTTGGAAGTATCGGTCCACTGAGACTTGTAAGAAAATTTATTCCTGGACTATTTATTTTTGACTACTTGGTACTTTCGGTCTAGTTTACTGACTGGAACCATGTTATGAATAAAAAGATGTAAAAAAAATTATACTTTAATATAATTTTGAGCAAATTTTCTATTGGAAAAAGTGTGTTGTTCAAGTGAAAGAATACGTGTTTGCCCAAATCTTAAATGATTAGGTAAATTGTATCAATTTCATAATTAAATATTTGCTTTGGAAATATCATAATATCCTATGATACTTTATCAAATTGAATACAATATTGAAACCAATGGAAACTACTTGAGCAATATAGGGTTCATAATAGAAAATTATATATTGGACATGCTACAAAATATTGATTGAAAACACTTTTCGGGATGTTAGACTTGAAGTTTTAAATAGGTTGTTGTATATATGTAAGTAAAGAAAATAGAAGTCAATTGGGTCTAGTTTTAGTAGTGGTTGTGGGTTAGAGTGTTATTCTCCACACCATAGAAATGTGGGACTATGATTCAAAATCATAATTAAATAATTAAATATTTGCTTTGGACATATCATAATATCTTATGATACTTTATCAAATTGAATACAATATTGAAACCAATGGAAACTACTTGAGCAATATAGGGTTCATAATAGAAAATTATATATTGGACATGCTACAAAATATTGATTGAAAACACTTTTCGGCACATGTTCTTAACCATTAAATCCATAATTTGGATATGTGATTTCTTTAAAAAATTAATTCTAATCAACAAATCATTATTCTTAGGAGTTGAAGGGCAATAAGCAGGCAGTACCTGTTGTAGGTAGTACTGGCGAGAGATCATTGCCTGTAAACCTTGCCGCACGATCCCACTAATGGTTTCTACACAAAGCCGTGATTATACATATATGCGAAAAGAAACCCACTTTCAACAACCCAAGAAGCCCCATAAAACATTATAAATACTTTACCCTATCTTGATTTAAACTTGTAACTTCGAAGGAAAAAACACATGTTCTTAACCATTAAATCCATAATTTGGATATGTGATTTCTTTAAAAAATTAATTCTAATCAACAAATCATTATTCTTAGGAGTTGAAGGGCAATAAGCAGGCAGTACCTGTTGTAGGTAGTACTGGCGAGAGATCATTGCCTGTAAACCTTGCCGCACGATCCCACTAATGGTTTCTACACAAAGCCGTGATTATACATATATGCGAAAAGAAACCCACTTTCAACAACCCAAGAAGCCCCATAAAACATTATAAATACTTTACCCTATCTTGATTTAAACTTGTAACTTCGAAGGAAAAAACACATGTTCTTAACCATTAAATCCATAATTTGGATATGTGATTTCTTTAAGAAATTAATTCTAATCAACAAATCATTATTCTTAGGAGTTGAAGGGCAATAAGCAGACAGTACCTGTTGTAGGTAGTACTGACGAGAGATCATTGCCTGTAAACCTTGCCGCACGATCCCACTAATGGTTTCTACACAGAGCCGTGATTATACATATCTGCGAAAAGAAAACAATGAAGAGGATATGCTTCTTGTCAAGAATGGGATTCGAACCCATGCCCTTTCGGACCAGTACCTGAAACTGGCGCCTTAGACCAACTCGGCCATCTTGACTTGCTGTTAAGTGTTTGATAGAAAATTAAAAACACTTAATGTATTTTCCGGAGAACTCAAAGTTGAGCGTCAAAACATCCAACCGATTCAAAAAAAAAATAGGAGAGTCGCTTAGGGATTAATTATTTGACGAAGTATTTTTTTTTTTCAATTTTATTTGTGTTTTCTAACTTTTTAAAATTACAGAAGTTTGAATTTATTTTCATCAATCATTTCCACAACATTAATGTATTAGATGAAAGATTATGTTTTAAATTTCAGCATATTTAGTTAATTAAATGAAAATTTTCGATAGGAAAAAAAATCGAAAATAGTGTCAATATACTTTTCTTAAGTATTTGCGACACATTCAATATTAAGAAAAAAAAAGGGCAAACTTTGAGATGATGCCCAAAAAGATACTAAAAAAATTATTTTGCATAAGATGAAAGATTTATTAAATTGAAAAATTTAATATGGAAAAATGAAAAATAATGTCTATTTAAATATTTGTAACATGGAAAAACAATTTTTGATATGATGATAACAAAATATTATAAAAAATAACGTAATAATTTTTTTTTGGTTTCGTTCGAAATAATTGAAAGGTAAATCAATAATTTTTAGTTGTAGTAAGGAAATTTAAGAATAATGAACCATTTTTAGCGTATAAATTTAATTGGACTCTTTTTGAGATAATAAGAAAAAGTTTTAATGAAATTTAAAATTTAAAGAAAAATACTCAAAATGTATTATTTTAATTGATTGTTGAGTAATACTCTCAAATTTTAAATAAAAAATTTGAATGTTTGTTATTTGTTGCATTATTTTTTTGTTAAAAATTGATTGAGATTATTAATCTCATGCAGGGTTTTGATGGAGAAAATTATGCATCATGCATTAAGTCAATGATTAGTTTGTACCATCTTCTTTTGTCATTGGATACCATGCTATTATTCACCATCCAACAAACATGATGGAAAGAGCACACTACTAGTCATTGGCTTAGTACATAATGCATAAATATAAATAAATTATGCATAAGGAACATAACAAAAAAACGTCCTCGGGTGATAAAGAGGCGTCCCATTAATTGGTGGTAGTTAATCTCAACACGGGTGATGCAGTAAGTGGTAACCATGAAAAAAATGAACTGTGGGGCTAACTTGAAACCGTCGATCGCCTTCCAGATCCTATAGAGTCGTCTTCTGAACATTTTACGTTTGTTCTTGGGATTGTGATTGTTATGTACGCTTTGTTAGTCCTACTGCTAGTGACTTTGTTGTTGCCTTCCATTTTACTTTCTGCGATGCTTTTAGTTCATGGGGTTATGCATATATCCTACAACATCAAGGATAATCCATGGATCTCTTTCATGTACCATATGTCCTGTAATCGCAGAGGAGACACCTAAATCCTGATAACAAAATTCTCCTTCTCCAAGTGTGATAATAATTCTTCATCCAACTAACTATCGAAAATCAACTTTCAATTTGCATTTAGTAAAGCATTTAATGTTATGTATATTGGGTTTTGCACCATCAAATTTATAAGTTATTAAAATTCAACAACAAAAAATTCAACATATAAAAAAAATTAAATACTTATTATTATCCAACATACAAAACATTAAATACTTATTACTCACAAATGAAACCAAATTTTTTAAAATACAATAATAATAATAATCTAATTTTAAGGTTACAATCAAGCCAAACACCAAATTGGTGTACGAGACCCCTTTGTTTGCGGGACAAGGGACCCCTTCCAGATAGCAATTTGACTCGTAAAATCTACAGAGATATACACACCCTACCTCTTTCTTTAAATTTAAACCTTGTAATCTCTTAAAAAAACACACATATTCTTAAATAACTATGCTTTTCATAACTAATCCTTAACTATGAAACTCAACTATGAAACATATTTCATTAACTTAATAAATCTCCATAATTAAAAAAAAAAAAATAACAATATTTTATGCCATCTCAAAAGTTGCATCATCATCTTCATAAGCCAAAAAGTAAATATGATCGATCTTAGTATTTCGAAAAGTAATTTAAGATGTAGTTTAGAACATGTCCAACCTACCAATCATTCCTTTACATACAAAGAATTTATATATGTTAACTAAAATAGATTTAACATTTTATTAATTTATTTTTTAAATTATTATTAAATAAAAATATAATAATAAACATTTATATATAAAATGATTGAAAATAGTTTTATAATTTTATTATTACTGTAAAATTAAATGTGTCATTATATATTTATGTTTATATATTATGATGTTATAAACCAATTTAGATCCATTTTAACTATGTATCTATATGAGAGTGAGGGTGGAGGGAATTATAGAGAAAACATATAACATGTTTTCTCTATTATTCCACCCACCCCCGTCCCCACACTCATCCTCACCCTCATACCAATTTAGATCCATTTTAACTCTGTATCTATATGAGGGTGAGGGTGAGGGTGGGTGGAATAATAGATAAAAAATATTTGTTGAGGGTGAGGGTGAGGGTGGGGGTGGGGGTCGGGGGAATTATAGAGAAAACATATAATATGTTTTGTCTATTATTCCACACACCCCCATTAGAGAAAACATATTATATATGAGGGTGGCGGTGGGGGGTAGTATTAAAGAAAACATAAAGGGTGGGGGGTAGCATTAGAGAAAAAATATTATGTTTTCTCTAATACTACCCCATATCCCACCCCACCCTCATATATGAGGGTGGGGGTGGGGAGAATAATAGAGAGGGATCAAATCTCTAGAGGTGCAAATCTTTTTTAGAGTGCAAAACTTGAGTAAAAGTTAAAAGTTTGCACCTCTAGAGATTTGATCCCTCTAAACGCTTGATAGAACTATAATTAAAATAGATCCAGGATGATTATATATATATATATATAATTTTAAAATTAAAATTTTGTATAAATATAATTAATCATCCTGGATCCCCATATATCTATGTGTGTGTGGGGATTGATGATGGTTAAAATTAAATTAAATATATATATAATTAACCATAGCGAATCCATATATATATATAATTTAATTTGAAGAAGAAGAAGAAGGAGGAGGAGGAGGAGAAGTTCACGTAACTTAGTTGATGCCAAAACCCTGTTATATTTATGAGATTACTCCTAGTCTAAGTTATGCATGCATGAAATATAGTTTTTAAACCCAACTGCTAAAAATAAGACTTTCACTTTTTTACTAAAGTGAATTAAAAAATAGAATTACTTTTCGAAAA
>CBVK0103383584.1:0-15868 GCA_900067695.1 Picea abies | reverse complement strand
TTAGAAAACTAGTTGGTTGTGGGAGTGAATTGGGTTGTGAGAGAGACACTCTTTTTTGTGGAATCATAGCCCCATCTCGGGGGTGATTTTTTGTTGAGATTTGGAACAACAAATCTGCGGTTGGGAGGAACGTCCATCCCTTGCAATCAATTTCTCATTTGTTGTTAAAATATAAATATTCTTTATCTATATTTATTAATTTAATTCATGGGTTTTTATTTCTTTAAATAAAATCTAAATTTATAACAATTTATAAATTGGTTTGTGAATGATAAATGAGTTGCATTCATGTTATTCATATTTAAATAGTGATATTAAATACATTTACTTTATTGTTTTCCATTTTATGACGATTTCATAGTCTAATTAGACGACCCATGGAATTGCAATCTTTCTTGGAACCCTTTTGATGGAATCCACCACCCAAGCCTATACATTAAACATGATTCCATTTTGAATAATGATGGAAGCCATCAGATACTTAAACATGATTCCATTTTGAATAATGATGGAAGCCATCAGATACAATGTTGATTCCCTCATGCGGACGTTTTTAACATTTTAAGTCCATTCTCCATACCAGCGAAATCCTCCATTTAAGTCTCACGCACCAGTTTGCGCATCCATACCACCTCGCTCAACTTCAAGATCTCCCCGTCCCCTAGGATTTGACAAGTGGGGGCACTCCTAAATAACATGCTACTCAAGTTCATGCATGAGGCTGAACGAACCACGTCTACCCCACGGGCCCCACCGCATCTCTAAGGGATAAACATTAGGGAGGGGGTGCTAAAATTTTTACCGAAGTATATGGAAATACTTCACTGAACAAGAAGAGAGGATAACTCTAGTGTGTTCAATAAAATCCTTCAACCCATCATCCCTAGGAAATAATCCCGAGACAAAATAGTGGATGATGGTTTTGGAATCCCCTATAATATTCAGATGGGAAATGCTCCTAAACTTAACAATTTGAGTTTTTTTTTTTTTTTGAAGAACTTCATAATTTTATGTTTTATTGTTCGAGGTAAACCCAAAGTTCCAAAAAAAATTCAATTCATGATTTCTTCTAGGTCCATATAGAACCCTCCACCCAGAACTTCATAATTTTATGTTTTATTGTTCGAGGTAAACCCAAAGTTCCAAAAAAAATTCAATTCATGATTTCTTCTAGGTCCATATAGAACCCTCCACCCACACCTGCCTCCCCTGGGTTGCCTTCAGAAGCCCTGTCAAAACACAGAGTGAAACAAGATTGTGAAGAAATCCATGTCTAAAATTCATGTTGAGTTAGACGAAGCTACCAAAATGATCTTTGTGTTACTCTACTACTTACCATATAATCTAAATTAAATTTTTCATCCAATGTACCTCCTCATATTCTAAACATTGAGGGGCCTCCAACCCGATCCTTTTAGAATTTAAAAATTTTGCAATCTATCCTATAGAATGCATCACTACAATTTGAGGAGAGTAATTTTGATTTCTTAAAATTTCCCGATTTTGAGCTAACCACAACTTCCAAAAAACATACTTGGAGGATGCCATAGAGAATTGTCTAAACAAAGGCTTGGATTTAAAGGAACCTTTGTATAAGGATCCACATTTTTCCAACAGAGTTTTAGGAGTGGACGACCACGACACATTGTGAAAAATTTCAAAATAGACTATCTTCCAAACTTGCTTAGAGAAGTCACATTCCAAAAATAAATGAGTTGAATTTTATAAACTTTGGCAACATAGAGCATATCTTAAAGGCCCATAAAATCCTCTTTTACATAAATTATCCCCCATGAGGATTTTATCATGAGCCAAAATCCAACATAAAATATTAATTTTTGGGAGGCCATTGTTGTGCCAAACATTTCTCTATACATTTTTATTTTTGGGTAGATTAGATTGTTGAAGCAAAGAAGTATAACCAAGATTTACAGAATAACTGACTACGCCCCATCCTCTACCATCTCGTGACTACAAATGAATCATATTCAACCCTTTAAGCTTCAACAAAAATTTGGAAGCCAGGTCATTAAGGTTATATGGGAATACACCAAAATCTCAATCTAGCCAAATCCCATTGGTACCCCACCTAGAAATGTCATACAAAGAGGTCTTATTTGATATTTCCAACTAGAACCAAAGCAACATAAAAGAAGGATCATGAATTAGAGGAGGGTGCCCAAGAATAACATCATTATAAATGTTGATATCTCTTCTATTTCCTAGAATCTAGGTAAAATTGCATTGAAAAAAAGGGAGGGAGGCACAAAACAAATTCCATATTGGTGAAACCAATTTCCCATATGGAGGATGATCTAGACACTGCCTCCGATCCCGAGAGAAGTATTTTTTTAGGAGAGTTGATTTCAACCAATCTTGATCTCTTGTCACCAATATCCATAGAATATTAGATCCCAATGAAATATTCACCATCACGGGATCTCGAATTACAAGTCCACCATGCTCTCTGGGGGATCTTACTACATTCCAATTCACCAAGTGGAATATTTTGGAATTTGATTCACCTCCTTTCCAAAGGAATTTGTGAACAACTTGCAATAATTTTTTTTTAATGCTATTAGGAACCAATAGAGAGGAAAATTGAAAGATAGGAATTGAGGAAATAAGACATTTAACCAAGACCAACCTCCCTGTTGAATTAAGCCAAATAGCTCCCAGTATTTCAAATTTCTCTTTTATTTTTTGAATAATAATTTTCCATGAATCCCCGGGAAGCGCTTTCAAGCATATTGGCATTCCCAAATATTTAAAAGACTTCCAATTAGATATGAATGGGAATTGAAAGATACTAGATATGCCCATTAAGGTGTGAGAACTAACATTCCAAAAATATAATTGAATTTTGTTCTTGCTAATTATCCCACTTGATACATGAGTAAACTGATCCAAAACAATTTTAAATATGTGTGCTAGGAATCTTCAGGATTCTCCAAGAAGTAGGGTGTCATCTGCAAATTGTGAATGGTTAATTCTTCTTACTCCTCGGGCAATCTAGAGACCCAAAATTGAGCCAAAACTTCGCTTCCATTATGATGTTTTGTTTAGAGCCTCAACCATTATAACATAAAGCAACAGGCAAAGTGGACAAGCTTGATGAAGACCCTGGGTGGATTTGAAGAAGGTTGTCGACCGACCATTAATAAGAGGGGCTATCTAGGGATTACTAATACAAGATCTTATCTAGAAAATAAACTCTTGATTGAATCTAAATTTCTTCAGAACTCCATTTAGGAAACTATTCTTCACCCTATCAAAAGCATTGGCCATATCAATTTTAATGACCATGCCTTTTCCCCCATGCATGTTGCGCGAATGTATGGCCCCTTGAACCAAAATAATATTTTCCTAGATCTTCCTCTTTTTGACAAAGACACTTTGGTTTGAGAGAATTATCCGACCTAAAAGTGGTTTCATCCTATTAGCAATAATTTTTTCCATGAGAACATGGGAAAAATTACACAGAGAGATGGGGTGAAACCTGTCAAAAGAAGAAGCATTTTAATCCTTTGGTATTAAGGCCAAAAGGCTGAAGCATATTTGTCCACATAATTCCGCCTTTTTGGCATATTTGTGCATTTTTTTCCTGGTTCTACATATACCAATTCAAAATATGATGTCGCAACCTACTTGATGGCTTCCATTGTATATTAGACTTAACCCTATTATGTAGTAATTTCCTCCACCCTATTGTGCCATCGTCATTCTTTAGCCTATTTATGGAAAACAATGGTGTTTTTATCCCCTGCTTGAAGCCACAAAATTGAAGATTTTATCCTCCTCTATTTTTAATATTGTTATATATTTCTAATACACATTCTTTTCCTGTTGAATCAAATTTGTAGTGACCTCATTATTTCCATTGTTTATTCTATATAAAAACATTTTCTTTGATTATCTTCTACTTTAGCGTGCGGTGAGTGAGATGATTTCTTTTCCTGGAGCTTGAGAGTAGCTTTGGTTATCTTAAGATTTTGTTTCCATATATGGATAGGGGAACTTGAAATCCATTGGCTCCAAGATATGGAAACTAAGGGTGGAAATATCGGATCCTCCATCCACAAGGGGTTAAACCAGAAGTGGATAGGCCCAAAATTTTCTTCTTTCACAATAATTAAGGAGATAGGCTTCTGATTAGAACATACCCAAGGAAGAATAAGAGATGAAATCTTATGTGGATGAGATAAAAAGGAGTTGTGGACCAAAAATCGATCAAGTAGAGAAACAATATGGCCCAAACCGACTCTTTTATTATTCCATGTGTATTTCCCTTTACTAGGATGGATACCAATTAAGTCGAAGGTGGAGATGAGATCCTCCATTTTTTCCCTAAATGCGTTTCGTATAATAGAACCACCTGTTTTCTCCTTTTTATGCAGGGTTGTATTAAATTCCCCGACAATTATACAATTTTGACCAAACCCTATCTCCTTACATTCTATCAAAGTATTCCAATAGTCAATTTTTTCCCAATAATTTTTAGGCATATAGACATTGAACATATGGATATTCATACATGTGGGAAGATGAACATGCCAAACCATGATCTAGTGAGAAGATTCAAAACTCCTTTCCATCTAAAAATTTTCAGGGTTCTAGAGGGCGCACAAACCCCCTAAGGATCCTGTTGCACTGATTTCTACCTTTACCTTTTCTCCATATTTGATTAACTTATTGAAGGACAACATAGTCCCTCATTTTTGTCTCCTAGATTAGTAGGATTTCGGGTTTCTCAAATCAAATCATTTTTCCTATTGCTTCTTTCTTTTCTTTACCTCCCAAACCTTTGTAATTCTAGGAGATTGATTTTATTATTTACTTGAGGATTTGGATGCCCCTCCTTTAGAGGGATGATAACTATTAGATTCTACTCCTTTAAAAGACTGAACATAACCAGGATGATTCCTAGTATTACCCTATTTTCTAAATGATCCTTCAATAGTCATCTAGATTTTGAGTTCCTTGTCTCAATCTTCTTCAAGTTACCTTGTATTTCGATTATATCTTCGACTTACTTTTCTAAAAGTTGTTATTTTTGATACTTCCATTTCAGATTCATTTCTATATTCCTCCCAACTTACTTCTTCAAGAATAACAAGAATTTCCAACATTGGCCTAGAAATTTTGCTAAGAGTGGGCTCCCCTGACTTAGAGGGGGGAGTGACTTGATTTTTTAGTTGTTGATTAGGATCCTCCAAAATTGGGTTATTAATATCCTCTATTTCCACCCTGTCTCCAAGATATCCCACTGTTTATTCCTCCTCAACTACTAATGCTTCACATTTATTATAGCTTCTTTCAGCCTCGCGACCTTCCCTAACATGCAACCTTTTAGTTTTTTTAGGAGAAGGGAGAGGGGGATTTCTCCCCTGGGGATTATCTTATTGTTGAGAAACATGCTTTCCCATTGTATTAATTTTTTTTGTTTGCTTCCATTGTTCTTTATCACATTCATTTGGAATATTAGGCTTGGATTTGGAGAAATTTTTAGCCAAATGCCCATATTCATGACAATACTTGCATTTAAACGGAACCTTCTGAATATAATACTAGTTCTCAAGGGTTAACTGGATAGCTTATGATAAACCATTTTATATATCTACCTTCTTGCATATATAGGCACATTCTTGGAGGTGTTCACGTGGTTCAAAGAGATCAATAAATCTCCCTAGTGAATTACCTATGCTTCTCAGGGTTTCATCATTCCAACAATGTGAAGGGAGGAATGGAAGTTGAAACCATACCAGGAATATAAAGGGAATATTTTTATTCAAACTAAATTATGATTCTCATTTATTTAGGTACATTCCCCTTGTACCCATAAAATAAGGCCCACTTCTAAAAATAAGGTCACAATTTTTTTTTTTGTTTCCAAACAAAAAGACAAAAAAACCTTTACCACAGAATGTAGAAGACATTCGACCTTGGTTCTTGGGTTTCAATCTCTTGTCTATCCATTGAGCCATAACACGAGGAGATGGCCATATCCCCATGAACTAACCAATTAACCCATTCTCAACAAGCTAAAGAGTGAAGTTGCATGAGGTTGAAGGATGCACAAGGAGCTTCGGAATGTCGTCAATATTCTTGACAAAACATGAGGGGGGAGGCTTAACTGACTTACTATAAGATGCGATCAAGGATTGGAAATTTTTGATATCATACAATCATGGAGGTGATGGGGTATCCTCCCACAATCTAAAGGCCATGAAGCAAAACCACTACAAGAATAATAAAAATGGAAAAACCCTAGTAGAGCTGTAGAATTCTTTTCATTACCTAAAAATAACATATTATTGGCAAAAAAGCAACATTATCAACATGTTTACTATCCATTTCCCTCCATTTTCCACCTCCACTAGACCTTCGAAAGATACTAGGACAAATCCATATTTTGACCCATTAGGGATAACATAGATAACACCCCTAAAAGGTGTGATGTCAGTGCAAAAGGTACCTCCAAAATATGCACTGGCTAGTAAAAGTCATAATTTTGACTATTTCTAGCCCAACTTTTCCAAAAAGGGAAAGTAGTTATAAGTAGACATTTCTAAATCCTAATTTTTATTCTTAGCTTTGATATGGTAAATTAACCACTATTTTTATGACCTTGTCAAAGGGGGTTTAAACATTATTTTCCTTATAAATGAAGGCTTTATGTCTCTTCATCTACCCATCTATCCATCCATCCATAGGAGGTATTTGCTACCAAAATAACACGAAAGATATTGAGAACTCCTTCCTCTTGATAGTGATTTAGATTTTCATGGTACTTTCTCACCCAACAAAGGAGGGGATCAATACACATCAATTAATTCAAGGACCTTTCCAAGGATGAGGATTTGAAGCCACATCTTCAACCAGTTTACTACCTAGGAGAATTGTTTGTCTTTCTAATGGTAACTGATTCATTTCTTACATTCTTTCAAATTTTTTGTTCATGTATATTGACATAGGTTATTTATTATCTTTCTTTTTACATGAATAAATGAGGGTTTGAAGATTTATAGAGTACATCTAGGGTATGGTTTTTGTATTATACTTTCATTTTGTTTGGATCTAATACACAACCATTATATCAGTGCAATTTGTACATCCTTCCTACAATTTATACCCAAACAATTGTTGACTCTGTAGTTGTGGGTGTATGTCTTATCCTCCTTACCCCCCTCACCTTTAAGATTTTTAAATAATTTTCTTCTTTCTTTTTTTTGTGTTGTGTCTACAAGTAATTACAGGTGGAAACCCTTCAACTTTGCCTTAGATGTAGGCCAACAACTTCCTCATAACCTTTCTATACTAGTGCACTTTTGGCCCAAATTTTGCACTATTTTAATGTACTCTCGCCCCCATAGAATCTTCACTTTAATCCAATGCACTTTTGGGGGCATTTCCTACATTGATCTAATGTGTAAAACATGGTACATTTTTTCAATGATAATGTGAAGGACTAGGTACTTTTCTACATTGGCTCTAGAATTGATATTTTTTTTAGCATTTTTTCTTTTGTCTTGTCTTGAGAAATGTTATTTTAGGGTTTATTTGTATTTTTTGAATATTTCAAATATATTTTAAGTGCATTTTTTAAGAGTTTTCATAGGTTGATAAAGGCCCCATGAGGGTGATTAATATATTCCACCTTTTGATCTCCTTTTGATTGCATTTCATATTTATGTTTCATTATACTTATGACATAACTTTAGCTTGATGGATCTCCCTTGGATGTGCCTTATTTGTAGGAACTTAGGAAAAATAAACCCCTCTTTAATTGCATGATTATGGCTTCTAACAAGAGAAATTTTCAAGCTAATGTATTTGTTCCTTTGGATATATCATGCATTTTAATACATCTGATGACCTATTTAATTATCTCACTATTTCACAACAAGAGTAATCAAATGGATTATGCATTAGATTGTCAACTCGGGGTCCAAATGCTTGTGAGATTTTTTGCACTCTATATGCAGGCTCCATGTTCTTTACTTTGACTAGTTTTCTAATATGCTTCTATGGAAAGGAAATAAAATCACTATATAGGAAAGAAAATTACATTTCAAGAAATTAACACACCACACTTTTCATGAGAAATAAACATGCTACAGAAAGTAAACAAACTTGCAAAAGTAAAATATTGTAAAGGAAATCAAACTACAAAAATAAATAAATTCACACAACAACGAATGAAAGACTACCTAAAGTACATAACACTTTGTTCTATTGGAGTGGATCTTGCCCTCCATATAATAGAGTAATAATATTAACCTATATCGAAAATAAATTTATCACTCACTACTTCTATAGCATATAGCAAATATTTAAAGATGTGACTTCTCTTTGTATTGACAAAATGATTCTTACAATCCCAAGCTGAGTGTGTTCTTATCCAATGTATTGGTCTCCTCTCAAGAACATAGATGTCAATATCATTTATACATGAAAATTTCCATCTAAAAAACAAAAAACATATAATTATAGATCCACTTGAGAATCAATGAACCTCAAGTGGTTACAATCATTTTCTCCAACTTCATAGAGTTTACAACTAAACATAGAAAATTATTTCCATAATTCGTGCTAATTTTGAATGAATTTAGAATGTCATTGATTGTGAAATTCATAATAAGTTGTGTCGGTTATAAAATCTTTCCCAAAATATGTTCAAAATATTTTTTAATGGTGTTGGGTCTCCTTTATATAAAAAATATTCACAGGATACCCTTGAATCTATTACAAAACAAATATGAACACATGTGCATCAACAATTCGCCCCCCTTTTTTTTATCTAAGACCTAAAACCACAAATGGATGAAGATCGGAGACAACTACTAATAAATGGAAAAGTGTTGAGAAATATCTATTGGAATTTTTTTTTCATCGATGTCAAAGACAGGGGGATCCTACATATGTCCAAGATAAATATTACATGCTTACAAATGTCCAAGACAAATATTGCAAAATGAAGATAGTTGAAAGTATTACTTTTGGATTTTTGATTGTCAGTTTGGATAACCTATATTTGAAGGAACTTTTACCCTACATACCATGCTCAAATGGGAGCACAAGTTATATGGTTGGAAATATTATTCTGAGACCTTTCCAATGGTATATGGAATTACCTCTAACTCGGTAAGAATGAGGAGATATGAATTTTTCCGCTCGACAACCCAACTAGAAAATTGAGCTTGGCTCAACCAATATTTATAGCTTGTCCCAGAAAGTGGGGACATAATTACTATAAATATAGGATAGATGTGCACATTTTTAGAGTAACCGAGAAAGAGATCAAGTCTAAAGTGCACATAAGTTATTTGAGGTGCACTAAAGGTGTTGGAGTCTCTTTATGGAATCTAAGGGTGTGCAAGAGAAGTATAAGGATTAAAGGAATTTGGTGTTTCCATTAGTGGATATTATTGTCAGTGGATGTTGTCATTAGTGGATGTTGGCATCAATGGATGTTTCCATTAGTGATTACATTCTGGGAATGATGTTATGAGACTTGATAGGGTTGGAAGGATTGTCTATGGAATGACGCATGCAAGTGAAGTCAAAATTACTTTGTGTATGAATATCTTGGATTGGTGTCTACATATATCTTATTGAGTTGGTTCTTAGTTAATAATATTGGTGTCTCCAGCAGGTTGGATCCTAAATCTTGTTGAGTTGGTGTTCAGTTGAGGAGATTGGTGTCTCTAGTAGGTTGGTTCCTACATCTTGCTAATTTGGTTCTTAGTTAAGGAGATATGTATATCTAGTAGGATGGTGTTTACAATATTTTTAGTAATAGGTTTTTTCCTACAAACATTTATAAATATAAGTTTTCGTGGTTTTCTCTTGCAATGAATTCCACGCTAAACTCTATGCATTATGATTTGAATTTATATGTGACTATTGTTTCTTAGCTAATGAACGATTGATGAATGGTTAAATAAATTAAAAATTATCATATACTGATTCACACCCCTCCCCCTCCACCTCAATATAAGCATAAGTTCAAAAATTGGTATCCGAGTGGATTCCTTCAGAAAAAATCTAATTGTTGAAAGGTGGATGTCAGGAACACACATGGCTAGTCAAGAAGGTTTCTTTAAAAACAAGGGTCCATTGTTTGACGAAACAAACTATGCATTATGTAGTGTAAGGATGTAGACTTATCTAATGGATTTTGGGTTTTATATTTGGAAATCATTCGTGAATGATTATACAATTCCACCAATAGATGTGGTTGGGAAGAATCCTAGTGAAGATAATGCAAAAGCCATGAATGTTATATTGAGGGGTCTATCAGAGTCATAATTTTCCAAGGTGATGAATTATAAATCAAAAAATATATTTGGGACAAAATTCAAAACATCTATGAAGGTGATGGAAAGGTGAAGAATCCAAAGCTCCAAACACATAGAATACAGTTAGAGAGTTTGAAAATGGGAGACAAATAAAATGTTGTAGCCTATTTTCTTTGAGTGGATGAAATTGTCAACACCATCAAAGGACTTGTTGAGGAGATTGAAGAATCAATGATTGTGAAAAATGATCTCAGGTCTCTCCACTTAAGATTTGATGCCAAGGTCCATTCCATTAAAGAAATAAAGGATCTGGAGAAACTAATGATGGATGAACTACATTAGATTCTAACTTCATATGAGATGAGGATAAAAGAAAAAAATAAATCATAGAAGGAAGAAACTTTCAAAGAATCAAAGAAGACAAAAGGATACAAATTTTGTGATTGTTCCAACCATGAATCAGATCTAGAAGAATCAAAATTTGTGAGAAAGCTAAAAAGAGGATATGGAAAACACAAAGGTAAGCTACCCTTCATATGTTTTAATTATGGAAGAGTAGGGAATTTTATTGCTAAATGTCCATATGAAAAAAGGGAAGACAATGATGATGAGGAAAATAAAGTCAAATAATAACATAATAGTAGAAGAAAATCTTATAGACACAAAAGAGGAAAATATACTAAGAAGAAGATTGTTTACTCTAGAGAGGATAGTAGCTTGTATGAAGAAAGTGATGGATATGTTTCTGATATGGAAAAAGAAGAATTTATCTTCATGGACATGGGTACAAAGTATACCAATAAAGAAAGTGAAGACAATAAGAAAAAAATGTTGGCATTGTTGGTTATGTGTTGTCATTGATGGAAACATGAATCAGTCATGAACAAAGTTATATAGTTGGTATTAGTGTCAGGATGGACAATAATGTATGTTCATGTGTAATGAAAGGTCATTGATGAAAAGAGAATGAAACAGAGAAGCAAGGCTAAAGTTCAGGATAAAAAGCGTCCGGTAAATGTCATTGATGTAATCTTCGATCACTGTTAATGATCGATGATCTTTGTTACAGTTACATTTTCCAAAGCTCAAAAGAGATAGTTCTTTTGAAGTCGCGTAGGAGATCAGGTTTCAGAAAAAGAAATTTTGCAGGTGGAAACCTTTATAAAAATTAAGAAATTGAAGCCATTCATCCTGAATTCGGATGTAAATTTGATAGTTGGATCACAAAGGAAACCTAGATAAATGAGAGAATTGTGGCCATCTGATTGAATATTTAGGGGTGACTTAAACTGTCAGATTGTGTAGAAGAAAAAATGGTCAAATTCTATGGTGACTACTTTGGATAAAATTACCTGAAGGAAAATATATTTTAGCCGAAGACGAAATCCCAAAGTGGACATGAGTCATTCGATATAAGAAAAAAATTTGGATTTATATTGACTGTCCAATAAAAATAAAGTGGAAGGGTAGGATAAGCAAGGCCAAGGCACAAAGTGCATGATTAAAGTACAATTTTCAGATAGCATCAGGAAAGATATTAACCGTTGGATTAAAGATGAGTAAAATTGGTCAACCTCAATGTTGACCACTTTAGTGAAAAGGAGTTCGAATTGAACCAGAATCCCTGAAGCCTGAATTCACGAATAAACGCCAGCCATATGATCTAAGTAACACTTTAGGAAATATCTCGATCACTGGATCAAGTAAAGTGGAAGGATAGGATAAGCAAGGCCAAAGGCTTGAGATCCCAAATATCTGAATTCCCAACAACCGTTGGATCATGTTAAGATTTGCAATTTAAAGAAGAACCGTTATATGAATTCAAGTTACTCGAGGTTTATTCTTCGAGGAATCTCACTCCGAGAGAATTGGTAAGTGGAAAAAAGTGAATAACCCAAAGTCCTAAAGGAGGAAATGAATCTGAACCATTGATATATAAATAATAACAGTCAATGGATAAAATCTAAGTGAAGGATAGCATAAGCACTTCCATGCTGACCACTTCGACACTGAGAAGCTCTGGTGAAAATAAGAGAAACAATTACCTATACCTATGAATCCATGAAGTCCCAAGTCATCAACACCACATTAGCAGGGTCCATGTCACAAAGTCACATGGAACACACGTTAGTAGTTCCACACAAGTTGGTCCATGTCAGCAAGGACACGTGGCCCAATCAGATGGTGACAAGTGTCAAAATCATATGACATGTAAAGTCTGTGAAATTCAGAAATTAGGGTGACACATGGCACACATACTAGGAGTCTGCATCATCACAGGTGATGTCACATACCACATCACTCCAGGAGTACTGTAACTTCCCTGACCCTCCAGAGACCGGGTAATGCTACAACGCATAATTTACAGCTTATTTAATATATATGCATAATAATGAATTTAACACGTTTAACATAGAGTTATTGTTACGATTCAAATTGTAATAAAATTAACAACAATTCATACATGCAACAGAACACATGATAACATTCAAGCATCACTAGTACAAACATGCATAGAGTATAAATTAATCATAGAATGATACTTATCTTTTCAACTGAAGTAACACCACCAACTACATGCAGACCTTCCACGAACCTCCCAGGCTTAGACCGCGCTGCTCATCACTCTTAGTAGTAGGTCACCCCCCGAGTTGGGACTAAAATCCATCGGGTAAGGGATTTCTAGGCTTGGCAAGGACAACAAAGAAGTTTCACAAAACAACAGGAAGGATATTTTATCCCAGGAGCCACTTACGCCCACAAATCACAGACCCTCATTCCCCACCCACCTGCTCCACCCTAGGAGAGTACACCTTCACTACTACAAGTCCATCGACCAATACACCTCCCTTAACTTGGGCTTCAGCAATAGGATGGACCAGAAGTCTCAGAGTACTATAACTACTACGAGACTCCCTTCTAGAAGAACTCACTTCCCAACAAAATATCTCTCCTAGGAGAGTCGCTCACAAGCATGACAACTTGCTTCTTCAATTCAACTCCTATGCAATACTGCAACAACATTCGGCTAACATACAAGTTTCAAAAACAATAAGAAATAGTTATGGAGACTGAAAATGGAAACAACCTAATGTTAAGACACAACATGGCTCAGGCGAACACAAGGCATCAACCCCAAATTGTTAAGGGACAAACTTGGATTTGTAGTGTGGATAAACTTGGGTTCACAGGATACATAGGTTGGCCTCTCCCTCCCTGACTGGTTTCTCAAATGTGCGAGGTTATACAGAGGGAAGACATAGAGGTCTCAGATTCATATGGAGGATGGAATAATGGAAGACGGACTCAGGCAGAGGATGGCAGAATGACTCGTGAGCTACCAACATGATTTGACTCACGGGTTACTGGTTCCAGAGATCTGTGATGGATGCTCTCGGTTCATGGTTAGAAAGTGGGTTGAGAATGGCAAGTGAACCCCTTCCATGATTTGACTCTTGGGTTTTAACTGCATGAGCCTAGGTCGAAACTTGTCTTCCTGGAGCTGCATGTGCTCCATTTAGCCTACGTCCCACTTTCTAGGAACTTAGGATAACAAAAACATATCATTTTCACCTTAGTCTTCAAAAAATAATATTAAAATATTATTCCTCTAGAAGTAAGCCCCCTAGCTTATCCCCTAGGCCCAAACACTTAGCTCCCTCCCTTTCCCACCCCTGTGGAATCTTATTCCCCCATCTCTCTTTCTTCCTGGTCGGTCTACACACAACTTAGCCTACGTCCCACTTTCTAGGAACTTAGGATAACAAAAACATATCATTTTCACCTTAGTCTTCAAAAAATAATATTAAAATATTATTCCTCTAGAAGTAAGCCCCCTAGCTTATCCCCTAGGCCCAAACACTTAGCTCCCTCCCTTTCCCACCCCTGTGGAATCTTATTCCCCCATCTCTCTTTCTTCCTGGTCGGTCTACACACAACGATATTTTTATATTAGCGAACTGCATAATTACATGTACAAAACAGGCTCCTGGCCTTTAACACCTAGGCTCTCTGGTCTACTTGCACATAATCTTACCAGCTTACAATTGCTTAGCTCACCAGCCTACAAAACATGTTTACAATACATAGATATAACTGGGGCTCATCCTTGCGGTATTACAATCCCCTCCCCTTATTTTTTCATTGTCTTCAGTGAAACTTACTTACACATATATCATTAAAAAATTCTTCAAAAGCTTCAAGATTTGGCTATTGGAAGCCCATTATCCAACTTTACTTTCAAGCACCAATTCTGGTATCCATGCTGCAACTCAAAATCAATTTCTCTATTCCATAGAGTTGCTTTAGGAAAGCATTCATCTTATTGTTCCTTGTTAGATGATTCAATTAAATCTCATTGAGAGCACCAAATGGTTGTAGATGCACGATGTTCCATCCATTGATAAACTCTTAGTAGTACACCTATTCTTTCGGAAGAAACATTAGAACATACATGCAATATATATATAGGAAATTCTAATAACATTATAACCTACATACGAATTACGAGATACATAACATACAATGAATAGAGAATTGATACTTATCTTTTGATTGAGAATACTTCCATATCAACATGGTCTAGGCCAAGGTACCAAACCCCAGCTAGATTCCAACCAACGGTCTCTCTTCCCCACATTCCTGTCCCACCCCAGGAGTGTGCACCTTCACTGTCACACAGTCCATCGACTATTACACCTCCCTTTCCTTGGGCTTCAGCAACAGGCCAGACCAGATGTCTTAGAGCACTGTGGAAGCTACCCTCAGAAGTCTCCAATCGACATCTTCCCCGAGATACTCTTTGTAGTCAACATTCTAACTTTTATCAACATCATCTCATCTGCATCACCCACATCCAGTTATCATGAAAAAACATAAAATAATTCATTTAGGAACTCCAATTAGTTCAAAAGGGAATTCAATTTTTTCCCTAAAACATGAAATTCTATTTCATAATTCATCTTAGTTGTTTCCATATTATGAATGCAACCATCCTTGTGGTTTTCCATAGGCACCAAACTGCATACCATTTTTCTTGTAATGCTTCATATTGCATACAACCAACAAATTGTCAGTATTTGTTGTACATCATTATTGAATTGCAATATGTACAAAATATTATGCAGTGATCTTAGAATTTCCTGCACCTATCAAGTCAATCACAATTACCCAACAATTTAATAAACTAGAATGACTCATCATTCTATGCATATGCATGTTCATAATTAATAACAGTAAGTTCATTATTTATTCTTCTGAACAAGAAAATGTCCTGTAGTCAATGCTCATGTGACTACTTGACTTGCAACTTTCCTATTGCAATGTCTAACACCTCCCTGAAATGTCCTCAACTTCATGAGTTAACAACATTTCAACTGTTAGTAACAATTATTTCCATGCAATAATATATATGCATGTACTTACAAAACAAATTCAGCCATTGCATTTAGTACACAATTCTATATCTTACTATGCATGAGTGCAATTCTTAGTGCATACTTATTTAGTGCACCTTGCATTGAATTACATAATGCTCTTTATTTTAGTCATGTATCTCACCATCCATA
>CBVK0103383582.1:0-11136 GCA_900067695.1 Picea abies | reverse complement strand
GTTGATCAAGGAGGTCATCAATTTGGGGAATCGGGTACCGATTTCTGACTGTGATTTTATTCAGAGCCCGGTAATCAATACAAAGTCACCAAGTTCCATATTTCTTCTATACCAGCATGATTGGGCTCTCGCAAGGTGATGAGCTGGGACGGATGTAACCCTTGTGGAGAAGTTCTTGGATCTTTTGCTTGATCTCCTCATTCTCTAACAAAGAGCGATGATAGACTGGCCCATTGGGCAGCGATGCACTGGGGGTTAGATCGATGGGGTGCTTGACCTGGCAGTGCAAAGGTAGCCCTGTAGGTGAGGAGAATATATTTGAGTATTCTTCCATGACCTTATCTACTTGCTTCTGCTATGTGGAGAGGTTGTTCGTAGAGACCCTGGATGTGGTTGTGATATTTCTCTTATTCTAAGAGAGAATCACGAAGAAGACAAACTTCCCCATCTGAGAGATGACCTTCCTGCATTTCTTAGTAGATATCAAGGAAATAACACTAGGTTGGATTGCCTTGGGTATCCTGTACAATTTCCTGTTCAAAGTAATAATAACACTACAAGGCCTAGACTCATATAAATCATGATGTTTCCATAAATAAGGTTGGCCCAAAATAACATCACAAACTTAGAGAGGAGCAACATCACACAATACTTCATATTTGAAGGGCTTGATGTCATACGATAGTTAACACTGTTGGCTGACGTGGAAATCGCTTCCTTGGCGGAGCCATCCAATGGTGTAGGGTTGTGGGTGTGGTGTTGTTGGCAGGGCCAACCACTTGATAACCTCTACTGAGATGAGGTTCTTATGGCTACCTCTATCAATGATGAAGTGTAACGGGGTGCCTTTTACCCACATATGTGAATGGAAGAGGCACTCTCCTTCTGTTGGCTAAACTAGTTCACTAGGCTGAAGATTGGTGGTAGCAATGGTGGCACTGGGTTCCACATCAATGATCCTTCTTTCCCTTTCTAGTTTTGGCTCCGAGTCAGAATCCACATATGATTCAGAGGATTTTACTTTGGCTACTAGTGACTGGTTTGAGCAACAGTCAGTAGTGTTATGCCAAGGGATATTATGGAATTTTCACCACTTGCCTATATCTTTCTTTGTCTTTCCAGTGTCCTTCTTTTCTTGCGGCTTGGACTGGTTTTCCTGATACTGTCCATCTTTGATCTGTCCTTTGTTCTATGGGTTGGGGCTGCCCTTTCTTGGATTTTTTTTTGCGGGGTTCCCAGGCCCAAATTGTTGTGTCTTTTGTTTGAGCTTCTTCTCGATTTTGACAACATATTGGTAGGCCTCACCCAAGGATGAGATGTACCGACATTTCATTTTGGTCTGGATGCATCTATGCAGAGCACTACGATACTTGGACACCAGATGTCGCTCTGAATCTTTCATACCCAGCTTGGTGTGCAAGGTATGGAAGATATTATTGAAATCTAGCACTGATTGGTCTCTTTCTTGCCACAGTGTGGTCGATTTGGTATACAGGTCATCATAACTTCCGACATGGTAGTATTCTTCCTTAAAAGTATCCCTGAAGGATTCCCAGGTGGTCGTGACTATAAATAATGATGGTGCCTCTATTTCCTTTTGCTCATGGAAATTTTTCCACCAATATTTGACATGGGGAATGACTTTGAGGAGCGCAAAAGTAATCTTTTCTTTATTCAAAAAGTTATGGAAAGAAAAATACCCTTCTAGTATATTCAACCACTTGTCTATGGCATCTGCGTCTATCTAACCTTCAAATATAGGAATATCGAAGTTTATTTGTACCTTGAAGGGGGCGATGCCGAAGGATTTGCAACCTTCAAATATAGGAATATCGAAGTTTATTTGTACCTTGAAGGGGGCGATGCCGAAGGATTTGCGTGAAACTATCCATCATCTCGTTCCTGTGTTGCGTGAGGGCTTCCTCAATCAACAGTTTAAAAGGATCTCCTATCCCTTCATATTTATTTTCTCCTGCCATAAGAGGTCGCTTGGGCATGTTAGAGATTTTTTCCTCAAGAGAAACAAGCTCGAGACCTAACTCTTTGTACTCCAACCTTGTTGGGGACATGAATTAAGATGACAAGGAGCAGAACGCTATGATACCAATAGTATTCATTTTATGAACAAAACAAAATGAATACAGATTATTAACAGGTTCTTAACATAAAATAACAGAAATACAGTAAAACTGGTTTTTTATTCAATAACGAAATAAGTTGAAAATTGTATAATGCAGCAGAAACAAGCTTGCTAGAATGGTGGTGGCTTATCTATGAGAGAATATGTGATGGTTGAGCTCGTTTGCAAGAATATGATTACAATGAGGCTCTGAAGGCCTTTTTACAATAAGAAGGAATGTCAAAAAACCTAGACATCCAAAAACCTAACCCTAGGATATGAAGTGTCAAAAGTCATGTGGGCCTTGTTTGGGTAAGCTAGTACCTCAATTTCCCGGGGTTGTAACTTTTGCATACGATATCCATTTTAGGTGTATGATAGCCCGTTGGAAAGATATCATCGAGGAAGCTCATTTTAGGTGCAATATGGAACTTCCATATTTCAAACCTGTTTTCACAAAAAAGATCGTTTAGGGCCTCAAAACAACTCCGGAAGTGAAAACTGCTAAAAATAGTAAATTATCAAAATAGGAAAAATATTGTTTTGAGCCAGTTGGAAAAGGTGGGTAGCCACCAATATCTATTTGGATTAGAAGGATATGATCATTCAAAAGAGTGGCTCGAAATTTTTAACTAGGAAGCTGAACAGGAGATTACTGTAGCACTGAAGCATGCAATAGAGGAGGAAACATACAACATGGATTTTGCTGTGTTGTATGAGGAATTGGAAGCCCTAGAGAAAAGGGTAATGGTGAAAATCTTGCACATTTGACAGGTAAAGCTGGAAGTAGATGGAGGAGCATACCAACTAGAGGAGCAACTGGAAGGAGTTGGATATATGCTAGCACAAGAGGAGCTGACAGAAGCCAATATGTCAGAGGAGGAAGCTAAGAAGTAGCTCGGTGATGAGACTATAGAACTATAGCCTACAACAAGGTGGAAATATAATCCCACAAAATAAGAATAAAATGATATGGGGGGTCAAGATGATCTACCCACTAATAAGGGAGAGTTGCATCAGAGAATATTGCATAAGAAGAGACAACCATTGGAGCAGTTGGACAGGGTGATAGAGGAGATCAGGAAGCTGATGTTGAGGTCAGTAGAAGTAATCAACAAAGGGGAGATAAACATAAGAGAGTCTTCCATAGCAACAAGGAAGAAACAGAAGAAGAAGCAACATCAACAACAACAACATAGTTGGAGAGGAGCAAGAGGACAACTCCAAGGAAGAGTTTGGGATCCAGGAGAATTTCAACATTGGAGAAGAGGAGCTCATGATTTTCCCAATAGTGGAGTATGATGCAAGAGCATTGCTCCACCTCAGCAACGCGCCAACATTCCAGCACATCAGTGTGCATTTCAGAAAGGGAGAGGCATTAATCCTCCCATTTTTAAATATGAAATATAATCCTATACAGATTCATGTTGTAAGCTTGAGTGAAAACCAAGCCATATCCCTGAACATGCAGAAGATAAGGTCATCTTTAATGGTTGGCAGGTTGATGGCTCTAGGTTCAATTCAGACTGGATGGCCATTTATGAAAACTTCAATGTAATAGATGAGGTTAGGTGAGAGAGAACAAGATCACAAAGCCCATGTTTTGTAAAGAGATCTTGTATCAGACTTCATTAGGAGACTTAGGAGAATTTGAGAGAGGTATTAGAAGTATAACTCATAGTAGAGTTAGAGTAGCAGAGCTTGAGAGAACTGGGACTTTGTTGAAGTCCAGTTTTTGTAAACATCTGTATAGACACACATAGATAATAGAAAAGTAGTTTTTCCTGCATAAAGTGTGTTTATGTATTTGTTTTTATTATATGTTTTTATGTATTTAATGATTTGAATGCGTGAACTAGTGAAGTATTGTATGAGTTTCAATTGTTTCTCGTCTTTGAGTTTCATGTGCAAGGAGTGCACATTTGTCCGCAAGGAGTGCATTGACAGAGGTGAGTTAACCTTAGAGAAAACTCAGGAGATACCATTGAACCTTCATTGGCAAATGTGCATGGAGTGCACAGAAAGGACCCTGTGTTGAGTTCGTAAAGAGACAGCGTTACTAAAACACTTTGTAAGGAGAATCTTTGTAAGGTGTGCATCGAGCAAGGAGAATGCCAGGAGGACAAGAAGAATTTATTTTCAATAAATCCTTTGGATCTGAGTTTGACAAAATCCTATAAACGCAAGGAGTGCGTGGGAGATCTAAATATTCAAGGAGATTAATCTCAGAAGGGATAACACAAGGAGTGCATGGGAGCAGACTTATTCTAATTCCTGAAGCTCAGAAGAGGCAATGCGTTCAAGAGAACAAGAGAGATCTAGATAGTCAGGTTTGTAGAAGGAGGTTCAAAGGTTGAAACCTTTGAACACTGACAAAAAGCTTCCAAGGCAGAAGAAGTCAAAATCTCAAGAGGAGGAGTGACAACAATCATCTGATCGATTGTGGAAGGGATCTTAGAGCGTTATATCCACATCCAGTGAATGAAGGAAGTGAAAAGGAGAGGAACAGATCTCATCCGTTGGATCTGAGCGCAGAGGAACAAAAACCATTCGATCTAGAGGTAAGTGCACAATACTTAACCCTTGTGTGCGCAGGAGAGTGGACTTGTCAAAGTCCTGAAGTCTCGAAGAGAACAGGGACTGTTCGTCGTGCAGGGATATAGGTGGCGAAATATATGAGTTTTTGGGTGAAATCACTCTGGGAGGAACGAGTGCGTAGGAGTTGAAACCCATGAAACCCAAAGACCCAAAGTGGATAGTGGTCGTAAAATCAAGGGGGAGACACACGTCAAGAGATCATGTTTTTCAGGTGAAAGTACTTCCGAAGAAATGAGTTCATAGGAGTTTGAAATTCCTGTAGCCCAAATAGTCAAAGCACCAAATACCCAAAGAGAATATGGACTGTCAGATCCAGAAAGGGCACGTGGCGAAAGATCATGAACTTTGGGTGAAATTCAAATAACTTCAGGAGAACGCAAAAGAGAAGTGTTTGAAAACATCGAAGCGCAAACAACTGAATCGAACGATTGTCATTGATATGGGTTGGAAAGGTGTCACAAGATCATGAATTTTAGAGGATCATACTCTGGGGTTTTTGATAAGTTGAGTTTCAGAAAGTTATGAAGCACCGAAGCTCAAAGCATTTAGGGTTGTTGATCCCAAAAGAGAAACATGTATCATTGATCTACGAGGGGACATGTGGAGGATAGAAATTCATTTCGTTGGAAATTTATTGGATTAGGGAGGAAAGGTGTCAGAGGATCTGACACTCTGGAGGTTTGTTTTTGTTGATATTTGAGAATATCGAAGGCGAAAGTCCCGAAAGAGACGATATCCTTCGATGTGAAGGTGGACACATGGTGCCAGATCTAGAATTCCGGAGGAAAGCGGAGGAGGAAAAGGTATGAAGACTCAAAGAAGATCTCGATCATTGATCGAGGAGGGAACACAAAGACCGTTGATTTGGTTGAGGAGACCAAAGTCCCAAAGCGGGAGAACAACTGTTGATTAGGGAGGATACATGTCAGATTCCACTCCGGAAGATAACTAATCAATAGCGGCGAGTGTTTGAGAAGTTGAGATTCCCGACGGCCGGACTCATGGAGGAGATCCTAGCCGTAGATTCAAGGAGAGAGGTGGCAACAGGTCTTCTACTCCATAATATTTTCATACGAAGAAAAGTAAAGTTTGGGAGTTGAATCTCCCGAAGCTCGAAAGGAGAAATCGACCTCAGTCGTTGATTTAGAAGGGAGCTACGTGTCGACAGATCGTGGAGATCTGGGATCGCGCATGGAAGGAGGAAGAAGAAGGGAAGAAAGAGGATTTGATAGCATCCATTTATCACAAATCATTGCTGGAAGTGAGATATCGACGGATGGGAAGAATTGTGGGGCTAGGACATGCTCGGACGTTAATTTTCCTTGAGCGGGCCACAATTTCAACCATGGTTTTAACAAAGGGATATGTGGCAGATGGAGGTGAATTGAGGGGTGAAAAGCGGGTTGGTCTAAAACCACTCTTTCCCGTGCCCACAATCACGTGTTTGCACAAGGTCATAACCCAGGGGCGTATGTAGGAATTGGCTAGTGAAGATGATTTAGCGTCCGCAAATTGAAGAGCACCCAGAGTGCACAGACAGAGGGTGCAGGTATCACAGCACCTACGCCTAAAGGAGAAAAGAGACCTATGTATAATTGTTTTTGGGTTCAATCAAGAGCCTAAAGTGTCAATCCAACTTAGAAGAAAGAAAGATCCTAGACCGTGAGGTAGAATAACCCCATGAGGGTAGGGGGCTGCATCACTATGGCTGAGGAAATTCTTACCTAAATTTCCTTTCAGCAATTATGAAAAATGAGTAATAAAAACTCATACCTAGATGACTGCCATTAATAAATTTATACTACCTGAATGTCTGATGGAAGTAGAAGATTTCATGCTTCTTTTATCAAACTTATAACCAACACTTCAACTCTCTGTTGCTTTCCTCCTCATGCAACAACATCACCAACAACACTTGCAAACATGCAAGCATTCTTTCCTCTGGTTGACCCAACAAGCCATAACATACTTGTTGCCACATAAATTTCAACAACTTCTTTCTCCCTGCAAAACTTTTCCTTGTCGATCCCAGAAGTGTACAATTCTTCCTGGATTCCTGGATCTTCTTGTGCTCCCACTGTGATCATTGTGGATGATTATTCCTTCCCTAATCACTTTCGATGCAATTCCCCCACCTCAGGAGGGTTTTTTGAACTCCCGGTCAAAGGAGATTTCAAAAGGATGAGTCACATTGACTCTATGGGACTTTGCTATAACCCTTTTAATCTTACACAAGTCCCCTTTCCTTCTATGTGTAGGTCATGATAGACCTGCGAGCTATTCCTATGCACTTCCAAAACTCCAAGTTTCAGGAACTAGCCCCTTTTTCATTAGCCCTTTCCTTCATACGACCCTGGGATATGACCTCATGGAAAAGAGTGGTTTTAGGCCAACCCACTTTTCACCCCACAATTCACCTCCAGCTGCCACACATCACTTTTTAAAAATTGTGGTATAAATTGTGTCCCGCTCTCATATTTTTAACATTTGAGCAAGTTCTAGCCCTGCAATCCAGCTCATCCATCGACATCCAATCCCTTGGCAATGATCCATGATCAACGACTACTATCTATCCCCCATTTTCTACCTTCTTTCCTCCTTCCACACGTGATCCCAACTATACACGATCTGTCAACACGTAGCTGCCTTCCAAATTGATGGCTATGGTTGACTTCGGATCTTCGGCCCTGGGGAGTTTCAACTCTCAACTATATTCTTTTCCCTGTATGGAAATATTATGGAGTGGAATATATATTGACACCTGTCCTCAACAATCGAATGGTTCTGATGAAATATAGCTCTCCGGCCTTCGGGAGTTCTCACGTCTCAACACACACAAATCTCTGGAGTGAATTTCCTCGGAGTGACAGATCTTCTGCCACTTGTCCTCTCCAAATCAATGACCCTGATTCTCTTCGGGACTTTGGTTCTTTTTTACCAAGACCAGATCAACAATCCACGTTCCTTCCTTCGGATCAATAACCAATATTTACTTCAGTTGTTTCTCCTCCTCCTTTTCCACAAACTTTTGAAGTTGTGGATCTTACACCACCTATCCTCCTTAACAATGGATGGTCCCAAATCACTTCGGGACATCAGGACTTTGACAAGTCCACTACTTCTGCATACAAAAGGGTTAAGTCTTATGCGCTTACCTCCGGATCCAACGGTTGTTGGTCCTTCGTGATCAGACCTAATGGATGGGATTTGATCCTCTCCTCTGCGCTTCCTTTGTTCTATTGGACATTGATCTAACAGTTCAGGCTCCTCCCCACAATTGATATGATGGCTATTGTAATTCCTCCTCCCAATATTTTGACTTCTTTCACCTTGGAAGATTTTTTCAGTGTTCAAAGGCTTCGTCCTTTGACCTTTCTCCTGTGAGTCTGCCTCCTGGATCTCATCTTCGCTCTCATAAGCATTATCTCTTCTGAGATTTAGGACTTAGAATGAGTCTATCTCCCATGCACTCCTTCTCTTCTGAGATTTAGGACTTAGAATGAGTCTATCTCCCATGCACTCCTTACATTATCTCTTATGAGATTTTTGATTTACTCAGTCTCATAAGGGTCTCATCCCTTCTATTTCCTTTAAAGGAAAACTTCGTGCCCTCCTGAAAACCTTCTGCTCAAAGCACACCTTGTGTCGCATTTTCTATAGAGTGTTCAACAACTCTGTGAGCATCTTTCTCTGATACTCTTCTCCCTAAACTCGACAAAGTGTTCTCTCTGTGCACACTTTCACTCACTCGATGCCCACCTAGTAGAGCCCTACATAGTTCTCAGTGACTTTATCTCTCTTTGAACTCAACACATAGTTCTTCCTGTGCACTCCTTGCACTTCCACTGATGAAGGTTCAACAATATCTCTCCTGAGCTTCTATGAGGTAAACTTACCTCTGTCAACGCAATCCTTGTGGACAATGTGCACTCCTTGCACTCAAAAATTCAAAGAAGAGAAACAATTGAAAATTATTCAATACTTCACCAGTTTACACATTCAGACTAATCTGATTTAAGAAAATGTTCATATTTAATTTTATTTCTGAGAACTTCTTTGATCTTTAATCATTTTTGGGTACTATCCCCTTTCTCTCAATCCCAAATCCATGTGATCATGACCATGACCAAGAACTATATCACTAGGTTCTTACTTGAGCCTTCGACTTTGGAAGATTTCAAAGAACCACACAAAAATCTCTCGAAGTTCCAGATTACTAAAATCGTGACATAGGGCGGATCAACCATCCATGTCTACTCAGCATCTGATGGTTGACACTTACTATGGAACCTCATGTGTGTGAGTTCTAAGTCTTCGGGGCTTTGGAGCTTCGGAGGATCTCACATCCACACATCCAAACTATTAATCTCCAAACATTCCCAATCGCCTTTGGTGACGTCATTACATCAGATCGCTTAATGTTTTCCAATTGAGGGGGAATGCAATGATGGTTTGGAGTAACCTGCCTTTCATCCTGCAATTCTTCTGATGTTGACATGTAACCCCTCATTGAAACCGCAGTTTGGATTGGGGGACCACCTTAGATAATTAACTTCTGTGCAACTTGGGTCCCTGCAATGCCTTCTAGTAGTTGATCTTGATGTATCATGATCAATGCTAGTGTGGGTAATTTGACCATTAATTACGTTACGTAACCTCTACCCCACTAACCCTACTCATACAGGATGCCACATGGAAGAATACTAGCAGTTGATACATGGCCCATTCAAATGGGTGACACGTGCCATGTTCCAAATTCCATTTCAATCTTCCATGGGTTTGAAACCCACTGAAATGTGGCACACATCTTATGTGTCCACATCACCTCTAGGTGATTTTGTCATGACTCACCACTTCGACTCTTCAGGCTTTGGAGCTTCAGGCTTTGGGAGTTTCAACTCCTCTACTCTCGCTTTTTCCTAGAGCGCTTTCCCCCTTCACCACTGCATTTGACCTTTCGACATTGGTTAATCCAATGGATGAGCTCTTCTCCCCAGATCTACGGTGTAGATCCACTTTGGGGCTTCAGAGCTTCAAGCTTCAGGCTTTCTCTTATTTTGCATCAACTTTTGTTGTGGTTTTATGACACCTCTACTCCTCCTGAGCTTTGTAACATGGCCAAGGTAACTTTTTTGCACTCAGGAATGTTATGAGGTTTGTAATTGGACCTCCAGACACAATTTCCTCTTGGAACCTTGGGTCCAATGACCACTTACCCAACCCATCCAGGCTTCGCATTGAAACCTTGGGTTAGAACTTGAGTTTTCTCCATTTAGACAACAACTCCTTCTGAAACTATTTCTTCAACTTCCACTAACATGGCCCATCCAGGATTAGTGTTGTAACCATGCTCTAATACCAATTTGTAACATCCCCAACCCTCCAGAGACCGTGTAATGATACCATGCAGAATTTACAGCTTAGATAATATATATGCATAATAATGAATTTATCACATTTAACATAGAGTTACTTTTACCATTCATATTGTAATAGAATTAACAACCATTCATATATGCAACATAACACATGATAACATTCAAGCATCAGTAGCACAAACATTTATAATGTATAAAGTAAGCACAAATTGATACTTATCTTTTCACATGGAGTAACATCGCCAACTACGTGTAGACCTTCCATGAACCCCCCAGCCTTAGACTACAATGCTCATCACTCTCCGCAGTAAGTCACCCCCAAGCTGGGACTAAACTCCATTGGGAAAGGGAATTATAGGCTTGGAAAGGAAAACAAGAAAGTTGCACAAAACAATAGGAAGGATCTTTTATCCCAGGACCCACTTATGCCCACAACTCACAAACCCTCATTCCCCACACACCTGCTCCACCCTAGGAGAGTACACCTTCACTACTACAAGTCCATCGACCAGTACACCTCCATTACCTTGGGCTTCAGCAACAGGCTGGATCGAAAGTCTCAGAGTACTGTTGATGCTACAAGACTCCCTTCCAGGAGAACTCACTTCCCATCAGACTCTCTCACCTGGGAGACCCACACACCTGCTCCACCCTAGGAGAGTACACCTTCACTACTACAAGTCTATTGGCCAATACACCTCCCTTGCCTTGGGCTTTAACAATAGGCTAGACCAGAATTCTTAGAGTATTGTAGCTGCTACGGGACTCCCTTCAAGGAGAAATCAATTCCCAACAAACTCTCTTTCCTGGGAAAGTTGCTCATAGGCCTGACAACCTGCTTCTTCAATTCATATCCTACACAATATTGCAACAATATTCAACTAGCATATGGGTGACAACAACAACAAGAAATAGTTATGGACACCGAAAATGGAAACAACCTAATGGTAAGACACAACATGACTCAGGAAAACACAAGGCAACAACCCCAAACGATTAAGGAACGAACTCAGATTAGCAGTGTGGATAAACCTAGGTTCA
>CBVK0103383506.1:0-10472 GCA_900067695.1 Picea abies | reverse complement strand
TCCGATCTCGCATGAAGGTGAGGGTGGCGGTGGGGGAACAATAGAGAAAACATTATTCCGCCGTCACATGAGGGTGAGGGTGAGGGGAATAATAGAGAAAACATTATTATGTTTTCTCTATTGTTCTCCCGACCCCCACCCTCATGCGGGCAATAATAGAGAATGATGGTAGGGATGGCGGGAACAATATTGAAAACATAAGAATGCTTTCTCTATTATTCCTCGCATGAGGGTTATGTTTTATCTATTATTCCCCTCACCCCCACCCTCATGCAGGGAATAATCATGAAAACATAATAATGTTTTCTCTATTATTCCCTCCACCCCCACCAATAATGTTTTCTCTATTACTCCTACCACCCCAACCCTCATGTGGGGAATGTTTTATCTATTATTCCCCCCACCCCCACTAATAATGTTTTCTCTGTAAGGGTGAGGGAAATAATAGAGAAAACATAATAATGTTCATGTAAGAGTGGGGGAATAATAGAGAAAACATAATATTGTTTTTTCATTTACATTTGATTAGAGTTTTCTTCCACGAAAATACAAAAACTAACTGATTTTTAATTTATATTCCTTACTTAACACATAACTATAGTAAAATTGATCTAAATTTAATATATCCCAAATATCAAGTTTTTAAAATTATACCTTTCATTTTCTTCCTATTCCTTTAATAGTTGGTAAAAATGATCTAAATTTAATATATCCCAAGTATGAAGTTTTGTAATTATATCTTTCATTTTCTTCCTATTCCTTTAATAGTTGATAGTATAATTTTATATGTTTGAATTTTTTTCGAGGGTGATATAGATTACTTGATTTATATATTTGTTTACTTAAAACATAATTAAAGTAAAATTATTTTAAATTTAGCAGTTTGTATTTATATTTTGTTTAGAAAAAACTACATTATAATAAATATGGACTAAATACATGCAATAAACATGGTAGAAAGAATAAACATTTAATGTTAAGAATTAATGTTAGACATAAGATCTAACATGCATTAACATTAATTCATTTAATGTTGAAATTTTCTCAATTATGTGAAAGTTATCTGAAATCCTTGATAGGAGGTCAAATAAGAGCTCAAATTTAAAACCTCAAATAAAAATTGAAAACTTTGAATTAGAATATTGAAAACTAATTAGTTTACGTATGAAAAAAAAAAACAAAAAAACATAGTGAACCTATTCCTATAGTCCCTACTGCCCTAGAAGACCACAAAATAACAAGAGGAATAAAATTGAAACCCATAAATTAAAATAAGAATATTATCTAACAGATCCTTCTGCTAAATCCCATAAAAAATAGCTTATTTTCCTTGGGTTGATGGAGGGAAACTACCAACTCAAAACATTGTGCTTGCTGCAACTCATTAACCATGGCCATAGAGTAGGTACCCTCGAAGCGAGATGAAATACACGTAGATAACCCGCCTACACTCTTTTGGCCTGCAAACATAGGCAAAGAAGCCTCCCATTCAAGAGGCCAATACAACAAATTGAAATCCAATCAAATCTTATGTATACCACTTCATCGCGCTGAAAAAACAAGTAGCCCAAATTTCATGGGATTTCCCACAAGAAAGATAAATAGAGAAAGCACTCACAGTTGGAGGATAAGAAACCAACACACAAGGATTCTTCGGTTAACCTGAAAATCAAGTTATGTATTCATTCAACCTCTGGGGGTTGTTCCAATTACAATATTTACAGTTTTACAACAAAACTAAACAAGTCCACCCCCTGCCTCTTACACAAGGGACCAATCTCAATTAGGATTATATTAATACAAAAACTTGTCAGTAATTTATTTCTCAAACATTTGTGCTAACATTGGAATTATAGAAATTACCTATTATTTTATGCAATTTTACCTTATTTTACACAAGATTTGTGGGATATCCTTCAATTCCAGGAAACTTCTCGTCAACAGTCGGGTTTACCCCCGGTAGGAAGTCTCAATTATACCTCTCATAATTTAGAATAGGGAACCCATTTGTATTTTCTCCTGACATCCATTTCATGTTTGGTTTTACCAGTTGCGACCCTATCCATCGATGAGGATGAATGATGGATGGTTATGCAAAAAAAAGATGTATATGAAGACTATGTAAATTCATAAATCTAATCTATTTCTAATCTATCATATCCTAGCTAGGAGTGAAATAACGTAAGTGAATGAGCTATAATGAAACTAAACTCTGCTTAAGACCCCACTAAGATAGTTGTTGTGAAGGTGCAAAGTTAGAAACAAATGCATGCACGTGCATAACCAAAAAATTCTAAATCATATATTTGCATACATCAACAACTCATGTACTCAAGGAACATAATGAAAGAAAGAGTAACATAGATTGTGTCAGAATAGTCCATAAGCAAACATATCTTTACAACCCATGTGAACAACATACATTCCGCTTGAAATAGTTCACAGCAAAACAATGACACATGGAGGTTCTTCTCTCTATCAAAAGATGGCCCTGAGAGCTTCTCAATATTAACAGTTTCAGCAAAAGTACATCAACTCTCCAAGGAAATCTCTCCAATTTTAGTTAATGTTGTCTTCCCAAAATAGTTCTGAAATATACAATGTTTGAAGAGCCAAAAGCCCCATTATTGGATACAATTATGGTATATATTGGAGGTCAATGCGACTCTTGACCTTACACCTACCCTAGTGACATTTCATTTCCCAACTTTTTTATTTATTCTTGGTGTAATTATGAGAGGGAAAGATGGTGGTTACAATTCAAATTTTTCTTCCAGTGTTGGTGGGACATCATATATTTTGGTTGTAGTACACCTCATCCACCATAATGATTGGCTTGGGCATTACAAGCATTAATTGTCACAGGGTTCAGACTCCTTCTTAATCTATTCAAGCTTGATTCCCTTCACTGCTTCCCACTGTCGAGGCAATTGATATCATTTTTAATGCTCTATTGTCCTTGGTTGTAGATCATATGTGAGGATGTCGAGTATGACCTCCTCTCGACATTGGTACCTAGCACCATTCAACATGTAGTGGATGAGTGACCAAATATCCTTCAAAACACATTATTAGCACTACACATTTGAAACCATAAAAATGAAAAATTAACTAAGTGAGAATTCATATGTTCTTCCCCGAGTTCGTTTCTTGGTTCCTCTTCCCTTGATTGAGGCATCTTGTTCTCTAAGGTTGTTAACAAGATGTCAAATATTAATCCCAAAATGTGTATACAATGTATGAGGAATTTCTTAAATCAAAGAACTATAAAGTTTTAGATATTGAAAATAAATTTCCAATGGTATAACGAACACGCAAAAAGGACCCCCGAGTTAAACATTATGGCCAAATTACTAAAGGAAGTTTTGTAGGTTTCATAGGAGTTAATGGGAACTCCTCCAAAATCTCAGAGGAGTTGATGGAAACTCCTCTGATTTGTTTTAGAGGAGTTATTGAGAACTCCTCTGATATTTTGGAGTTGAAGGGAAATCGTCCTCTTTGTTTCAAAGGATTTAATGGGAAATCCTCCTAAATTTATGAGTTAATGGGAACTCCTCCAATGGTTTTGGAGGAGTTTGTGGGAACTCCTCCAGTACTTTTAGAGGACTTTTCAACAACTTTTGAAGGAGTTCATGTGAACTCCTTTGGTGTAAATTGGAAGAATTTTGACGAACTCTTCTTGTATAAACCAGACTTGTTCTCATCATCTCCTTTGGTATGAAGGAAGACAATTCTAGAGAGTTTCTAAGTGTCCTTTTACCATCAAGAAGAAACAAGAGCTTGAGTTTGAAAGACCATAACTTTCTCATACAATATCTGATTGAGGTGTAATTTTTTGTAACACATAGAGAACAAAGAGATGATTCTATCAATATAATTGAGCATGTTATTCAATAATTTGATTGGATCCATGTTTAATTACGACTATGGTTAACGAGGCTAGCTTGGCAGGAAATCCCTTATGATCATTTTTGCACTTTCGAACCTCAAATTTTGATTCTATAAGCTGTGTTGGAATTGTAATCATGTAATTTACACAACTACAATTTTTAAAGAGTGAAAAACCCACTTTGAATAGTACCCAAAATTGTGAGAAAATACATTTTTTTAATGAAAGTTTATACCTCGTTCGCACTACTTATTTGCTAGAATTAAATTTGGTCTGATCCTATGTTATGTGTGATGGATAGGCTATTTGTTTTCCCATCATAGTTTAAGTAATGCATTAGTAGAATGAAATTATAAACCCTCCAAAACAAGCAACTGACGTTCATAGCACTAGGCACTTTTACGAGCTGGGAGGACCAAATTTCTTCCAAAGTTTGTTTCAAAGCCAGTGAAAGACCCACAAGTGTTGTGGTTAACTTATATGATGTTGGATGAAACTTTCATGATCTTTTTTTATTAATAGAACCAAGAAACACAAAGTAAACAAGATGGTATCATACACGAATGCAAGCTATTGATAAGATAGAAAGATTTGATTTTGACTGCGATCATGAAACAAATCAGACACAGTGGGTATCATTTGTTAGTTATAAGATCAGGAGTAAGAATATTAATCATCGAAAATGGTAGGATACTGACGAATGATGAAACAAGAAGGATTTGAGCTAGGAGGAGGATAAGACATGCCTAAAGATAAAGGTGGGTGTTCCTAACTCGTTCAATGTTAGCGAGAGAAAGAATATCATCATTGATGCATTCGGTGACAATGAAGGGTCGACATCATTCTTCTAGTGCATTGGTGGGGAGAGAGAGAAACTTATTAACAAGTAGAGCATAGGTAAGGGAGAAATGAACCTTGTTGATATGCAATGTATTGAAGCAGAAGGGAGGGACATTTTCAATATGAAATGCATCGAAAAAAGTGGAAAGACGTCAATTGGTGAAAGGTGTGCACACGACATAGATAATTGTGTGAACATCACTGATGTGTTGCCGTTGATCATGTGAACTTTATCAATGATAGAGATGCACATCAATGGAGTTTAGCGGAAGCATTTCGGCGCATTGGCCAAGTTTGGAGGGAAGTGTTTGATGTATCAGAGAATAAATCATTGGTCTATTAATGTGTAGGTGGAAGAAATTATGTATTCTCCAATATGTTATGTATCGACATAGGAAGAGGGAACTCACCAAAGTATGGATCGACGGGTAGAAGCGATCTGAGGAGGAACCGAAAATGGTAAGGCGAGAAGAGCGAGAGGAAAACTTGGGCTTAGCCATTCATACAAGGGAGATAATGCAAGGGTTACGGTAGGAATATTTGGAGGGGGGTCCAATTTATTATCTTAGAGAAATGGTAAGAAAATAAAATTGGGAGGTTGTTGTGTGCGCGTAACACCCCCTTATGCACCACCAGTGTTTTGTTATTTTATATGTCACGATTAGTGAGTAGACATTGGCCAATAATAGGAAATAATCACTATTTGTCCTTAATAACTTTGAGAACTAAGTTATGATATCTTTTTCCACCTTCAAAAATAAAATCATATATATATATATATATAACAAAATTTGAGTTAAAATAAATTTATGTAAAATTAAAATGTAATCTATTTTAGACTTAATTTATTTTTCATTCAAAATCATAAGGGTTATCACATACTTTAAAAAATATGAGTTATCCTATTAAAATCAAACAACTTCATTGACTCTACATCCACTAAAGTTGAACATGGGTTGTTTGCATTAACGACATTATCTTTCAACCACTACTTTGAATCTACAAAGTATGTAGTTACCTTGGCTAAAGATGACTCGTTTGATTTTTGTCCTAAAAGTTAATGGAAATATTCTAGTAGCAAGTCACTTCCAACATTGAAGGACTCACATTTTATGTTAATCCCATCTTCATAATTTTTAACCAATTCCATTCTCACTATTTAAACTCAAAATTCTATAGTTCGAAATGCATGTTCATTCATTCCCATCGTGAGTGTGTCATTATTTTTTAATAACATTGAAATTTACACTTGGGTCTTTCTCAATGCTCGATATCCACCCTACTATGCAACATTTAATGCTGCAGTGGGTAGAGTATATACCATCAGATATTAAAGAAATTTAGATTCAATAGCATATATTCCATCCACCACAACATTCAATATCACCGAGTAGCGTGGATATTATTCTCACCGTTACCTAGTCCATCGTATCATGAGATCTCAATGTCCAATAGACGGATCCTTGAGGCTTTGAATGGTTTTGGTTTTCTGCATATAATCAAGAATCAAAACCATGAATAAGTGAATGCTACTTTTTACCTTTTACAATTCCTGATTACGAGAATTGAACCCTGGACTAAGTTAATGCTATCTTTTCCACTCCAGATTGTGTAATCAAACCCTAGATTATGTTAACTCTACCTTTTGGTGTTCTATATTACCAAAAATTGAACCCTCGACTAAATTAATTCCTTCTTTTTATGTTCAGATTAAGAGAGTCAAACCCTAGCCTAACTTAATATTGTTTTTTGTTGTTCAAGATTACAAAATTTGAACCCTCAACTAAGCATGAATAAATGATTGGTAACAACCACTATCATCAGTTCATCTTCAATATATACAGACTAGAGTATAATTGTACTCTTTAACTATCATTTACTTGATTTTTTTGGTTGAGATTAAGAAATTTGAACCTTGGACCAAGCATGACCAAAAAGTTGGCAATAACCTCTAGACTACATATATTTTCTACACCTTGGAGATTAAGAAATTTGAACCTTGGACCAAGAATGACCAAAAAGTTGGCAATAACCTCTAGACTACATATATTTTCTACACCTTGGCGTATAATCATACAGTTCAACTGTTGTTGACTGGTTTTTTCCATTGGATATTAAAATTGTTACAAGGAATAAATCTGTATGGTTTGGGGTAGGACCACAACAGACAAAACAATACCAAGAAATCAACTCAAATATCAAGTATGATAGATAAATGGAAATGCCCAAAAAATAAAGGCTAGAATCCTACCTCTTTCATACGTTCATAGGAGACCACCCGTGAGCTCACAATCCAATGCCTGATACCTACAACTTGTCCTCAACATCCAATGAGCTCACAATCCAATGCCTGATACCTACAACTTGTCCTCAACATCCAAGATACAAAAGCATATGAAAAATGTGTGAAATGTTAGCATATAAACTAGCATAGTCCATTAACATGTATAGCGAATTTACCCATGGAAAAGAATATAAACATTTGCAACATATAATTGGAAGAGAAAAGAGTATTTCTATTAATATAATTAGTAGGAACACATATGTGACAACCTCCTATATGAGAAACTCGTTGAAACTAATAAACTAAGTCCCTCCACCTGGGCCTGCACCACTTCAATGCTCCACAAGGAAAGCTCACAAGTTCTAGGAGTAATTGGGTTCCTCCTTCACAGGAGTTCTAGGAGTAATTGGATTCCTCCTTCATAGGATAGGAAGATCTTGGGGGCTGAACATAATGAGAGTTCAAACTTGAAGGACTAAGGGATGCAGACTCAAGAATGTGACTTTGGGAAACATTTCTCTAGAGTGTACTTGCTCTACACTTTTTCTCTTCTTCAAGGATTATATATGGCTCAGTTTATAGCCTTCAAAGGGAATTGAAGGGTCGAATTAGAGCGTTTCCAACATATTAAATGCCAAGGATCATGGATCCCATGACTTGGCATGGCAAATATGAAATATTTTTAATTTTGAGCATAAAATCCGATGTACGTGGGTTGTAATGGAGAAACCTACACATATGCAAGTTGGATAGTTGTAGCTTGTGTATATGTACAAAAGTTTGAATTTTTTACTTTTGACTAAGCAAAATGGGGAAACTAAGTCTACAAAGGGAAAGGGTAGGCCACTAAAGCATGATGCATAGGGTGTGGAAAAAAATTATATAATAGATGCCCCCTAATATGTGAGGTCAGAGGAGAAATCATGATGGTTGAAATACATTATAATTCCCAAAAGTGAAGTATTGAGGACCCAACCGAAGGAACTAGTCACCCGTCAGAATATTATAATACATATTGAATTTGTACATATGGCTTCCAATTTGAAGTACACTGCAGATCCGTGTGCATATATAGATGATAAATGTTCATGGCTATGAAGAGGCAATACAAAGTAGACATACACCATAGTTGTTCATAGCCATGAACAAAACACAGTGGAGTGCAGTCTCAAAACGAGTCCATGATATCTATATACAATGGAGTAAAATATGATATTCCATGATAACTAAAGTCGTATAGGACTGGTACGATGAAATACAAAAATAGGCATGAGGTATTTTTGTTGTGAGTATGATGTCTTCTACATTAACCGTTGATGGTTCAAGTCCTCATCATGTGAATAAAGTACTTGAAATTGAAAACAATGAGACTTTGTTTGATTACCGATCATTGAGGCATACCATTAAAAATGAGAGACAACCCACCAATGATGAAAGTAGGTGTCAAGGCACCGATTTCATTCAACAAGTGTGAATAAAAGGTGTTTAGGTTGAAAAATTGAAGAATCCATAGAGAAAGAGACATTAATGTATTCCCAATTGTCAATGATGAGAGAACATGACACTGATGACCGCAAGCCTCTAGGTACTCTTATGACTCTAGATATCGATTGCAAGCCTCTAGGTACTCTTATGACTCTAGATATCGATTCTAGAATAGATGATATGAACTCTATGGAATGAGATATGTTGAAAGGAGGTAATTAAGGTATCCCCAATCATCCAGCGAGAAGTACAAGGAAACACTTAATGATTAGGAAGAACTTAGACGAAGAGGATATGCGCGAACGAATGACCATGTGTGTCTCTCGTGTGCACTAGATGCAAGTAGTACATGAAAGAGACCCTTTGAATAGTATTCATTAATGAAAACTTATGACAAAGGTGAGGAAACCACCAATAGTGTCTAATGGAATTCAAGAAACTGCATGAATCCCAATCTGTGAATAGATTTCTTGTCGTCAGACACAAGGGAAAACATCCAGTCATCGACCAATGAAGAGATGCCATATGTTGGGTTCAAGGTTAGCTACCAATGAAGAAAGTGGGCCCAGGGTGCAAAGTATGACAACAACTTCATGTGATTATGAGATGCAGTTATAAAGGGATGGTTGACATGCAAAGTAAAAAATTATGAGGAATGGACGACATAGGTTTACACTTTCTTTGAACAAGATAATGAGAGAGATGGATAACTCAGGAAACATAGAATCAAGACTGAACATTGATAAAAGTTTTTGATGTAGGAGGCATAAACAAACTCTCCATAGGGACTGGAAGAATAATGAGGTGGAGAAGTAAAATATGAGAAATGATTTTATTTTCCTAATTCCATGCTAAACACAAACCTTTGATGAATGGACTAAAAAATTTGTTCTATGTTCAAATATGACATGACTACTACCAAAAGAATATAATATTCTTTTCTCGTTGTTCTTATTTATTTTTATTTTTTTGTCTTTTTCATATTATTAAATCCTGAAAAGGAATAAAAGAGTGTTATAATATAGTGGAGGAAACAAGTTTCGTGAACAAGAAAACTAGTTCCATGCAGTGGAACATACCTATGCTCGATGCAAGGGAATGCATGTAGGATATGGACACTCCAGGGGATGTTTCCTCTTGGGGTAAGGGGTGTCAAGTTGCAAAGGATATATGAAAGGCACTGCTTGGTGAATGCTAAGAAATGTTGGGTAAATGGGATTATAACGAGGAAGAAGGATCCAACATTAGGATCAACAATGCAAGAAGGATAATGAAATGCAATTACAACTTGACCCTATGTGATTTTTCATAAATTTAGTCTCCCAAGCCCGAAAAAGTGTAAAAAAATACCAAGGAGAACTCTTCTAGTACTTATCAAAGGAGTATTGTTATGGAAAACCAAAATCCCTCAAAGACACAACAACTTACAAAAAAATAAAAAAGGTAATCAAAACCAATTAAAACACCCAAAATCCTATCCCCTAAAGACCCTAGAGGCTTCCCCAATATGGTTGCCAATTCTACTATAGAGGGAAAACTACCCTAAAGATACGGTAACTCTATCTTAAAATCTGCATCTAGTGTCAATCCTTTTGCATTCAGTTGTTCCTCAACTACAAGTCTCCTCCCAAGGTCGGATAGTATTCATAAACAAAAAACCAAAAAACTATGAACATGCATATTATATATGAATTAGTGGGTTAGATTTCATAATCAAATATAAATCAAACATAAATATTGAACACATCACATCTGGTATAGAAAAAGTATTCCTTTTTATTAATCTCACAAAGTTACTTACAATGAGATCAATGACTGCTCCTCGAACCTAGTCCAGGCTCCTCTTCACCTAGCTCCAAATGCGCTTGCATGTATATTTCTCCTCTCACAATTCTCTCTAGGGAAATGGCATAAGTTTATGAATGAGGAAAAAGGAAAGAATAGGGAATTCTAGCTCAAAACTCACAATGTGGC
>CBVK0103383472.1:0-10592 GCA_900067695.1 Picea abies | reverse complement strand
AGAGAGAGAGAGAGAGAGAGAGAGAGAGAGAGAGAGAGAGAGAGAGATCTACGATTCACATATTCATGGATCCATTAAAATTGCACTTCCCCATTAGGGGGATTTTGATCCCAAACTTCAAATAAAAGGATGAGGAAACATGTTCACAATTTTGTTTCTCTCATACCACTTGGCTTCCCTTGGGATATATTCTTTGAATTCTCTTCCTCTTCTTCATCCATCATGGAAGGTTCAAACAATTTCAATTTCTCCCATTGATCATTAAATACATTCTCATATAAGGAGGTAGGTTTACTTTAATAACATTGCCACTAAATTTCTTTGTGATCTCAAAATATCTACATCTGAAAGGCTTAAAATTCTTGGTTTCCCCTTGTAGGTGTTCTTTGATTAGATAAAGTCACACTCTGTCCCCAAGATAAAAAAAAATATTTGTTCTATGCTGGTCATTTTTTATCTTATACTTATGTAGACTCTTCTCAAGCTACTCTTGCACCTTCAAATGAATCTAACTGATCTTCCCTATAAATATGTCTTCTTTCTCGACCTCTTACATTTCATTTACATTTTCCTTCTACTATCCATAGTCAAGATCAAAAGGTGAGGGTAGAAAATAACCAAAACAAGCTTCAAATGGAAAGTGTTGAATACAAACTAGATGTTCATACCATGTCTTTATGTGCTTCTTGTTATATCCTCTAAAACATTGAACCAAAATTGTATTCACAATTTTAGTTTTCCCATCAGTCTAAGGATAGAAAGAATTAGAATGACTCATCTTTGTATCCACATTTTCCCACAATGTTGACCAAAACTAGCCCCAAAATATAGAGTTCTAACTAAACACTATTGAGCTTGCAAAACTAAAATGTACATGTGTGTTTGCAAAGAATGCTTCAACTGCTTCATGACCTATAATGGTATTCTTACAAGGGGTAAGCACAAACATATTTCTATATTGATCCAAAACCATAGATAGATAGTTATGGCCTCTCCTAGATATTGGTAAAACTCCAAAAAATCCATATCAATACTTTCCCAAGTTTTGCTTGGTATTGGTAATGGAATGTATAACCTAAGTTTTCTATTATTTGTCTTACTACCATGTTAACATGAAAAAATGTCCATTGTCAAACTAAGGGAGATTGCCCAAAGTTAAGGCTCAATTAGCCTTCTCTTTGTTTGGGATAATAAGATTCTCTTGTATGTTGGCCCAAGTGCCACTAAATGAATTTGTGTTAAATTATTTAAAATCTAAATAGTAAATACAATTCAAGTCTAAAACAAAATGTAGTCCTAAAACTAAACACCTAGCTAGGATTTAAGAACAAACATAGAAATATGAAATTAATAGTTATTTTAGCCATTAAAAAAGAAAGCAATGTACTTAATACTAATAATAGAAATATTTGAAATAACCATCCATAAAACTAAGTTAGCCTATCTTAGGATAACTAGTTATGATTTCACATTCACAAGTTACTAACTTATTGAAAAATAGTAGCAAGAATAAATTTCAACTGAATGAAAAAAGTCTACAACAACATAAGACATTCTTAAAACCACTCCAACATTAGTAAGATAAGGAATAGTCCCATGCAATAACTAACACTAGAATAAGTCTCCAAAAGTGGCTAGCTTGGCTTCTCAATAAATCCTGAAAGCAGTTTACAATCTTAGGAAAAAAACCACTTCTTTGTAGCATCTATCTTATTTATACAAAAGAAAAGGAGAGGGAAAACACATTAATTCCCATAATTGTTGGTATCCCCCACTTGACTAGAGGGCGCTTGCTCTTCTTATTTTCTATATTTTTCAACATATATTCTCCCAGCTTCAAAAGTTTGATCAAGAACATTACTTTGAGGAAAACAATGTTGTTTAGAAGGTGACTTATAAGGGGCAATACTTTGACTCATCATTTTTTCAAATTTTTTGAGGTTGGGTAATCTAGTATTTATCTAAGTGATTTCCCTAGTAGGTGTTGGCAAGAATTGCAGTTTGCACAGAACTGGTTTTGTCATTAATGTCAAACTTTAAATCTTCTCATTAATGTCAAACTTTAAAAATGCTAAAGGGACAGGCGTGGATCAATGTGCACAGGTGTGGATCAGTGTGCACAGGCATGGATCAGTTTGCATAGGCACGGTGGTTTCAAATTCAAAGAATGCCCGAAACGCGAAACTGCAAAGATTTTAGGAATTTCTATTTCAAGATTTTTTTTGCATGGTAAGCAAAAACCTCTTCATCACAGGAGTCCCAAAGTTCTGAAATGCGAAATGCCAAACCACGACTTAATCTGAGTTGTTGATCAGAGGGAGATCGTGGACTGTTGATCCGACTCCATTTTGGAGTTTCAAATACTGGGAGTTGGAGGAGTCAAGATTCAAGACTCTTCATCACAGAGGTCCTGAAGTTCCGAAAGGCGAATTGTCGAAATGGTAAATTGAAAAAGCACTTTATGAATAAGTGCCTGGTCATAACCTATGGTCACATCGACAAAGGCTCGAGGAAGGAGCTAATGTAACCATGCTCCATTTCAGAGTTTCAGGGATCACGACATGGAGTGTTAAGAAAACTTCACCATAGGAATACCGAAAAGCCGAAATGCGAAACGCCGAAGATTTTGGGGATCGGGAGTTGGAAGTATCGAAACACTTCATCAATGAAAATGATGAAACGTCGAAATATGAACATGCCGAAAAACCTTTTCTTGTGTGGATTTCAAGTTTTGTAATTTGAAGTGTCAAGAGTCTTCGACACAGGATTGTTGAATTCCTGAAAAGCGAAAATGCGAAATGCATTTCGATTAACTTGTTAGCACGGCCAAGAATGTAAATTGTAAGGAAGTTATTCAATTATTTTAACTAATTCTTTAAAGAATGAGGGTTCGATTGTACGCGTTGATGATACCGGAAGACATATAAAGTGATTGTTGCAAAAAAAGGGTGTGAGGATTATGAGAGATATATGGCTCTGTAAAATTTGAAGAAGAGAAAAGACAGAGGAGGGAAGACACATACACAGATTGGAAAATATAAAGTGGTCTTGTCAAGAATGAATTGTGCAGAAAGGATTTGAATGCTTAATCTTTGACAAAGTAGATAAAGAGTTGGTTTGCAGGTTCTTAGTGACAGAGAATGATTTCAGGGTGGTAGGGAGGAGAAAGGGGAGACTGTAAAAGTCTCCTGTACAAGTTGGTGCTTGTACATCTGGGAGTTGTAGCTTCCATTCAGTAGGTGCTGAAGAAACAGAGGTAGTAACCTCATCTGGGTTGTAGCTCAGATAAAATAAGAATGTAAAGAGGAGTTGGAGCTTGTCTTTCATTCATAAGAAGAAGAGGTTTTTTCCCTTTTGGGTTTCCTCATGAAATATCACTATGTCACTATTTCATTTATGTGATTGTATATTTATTGGTTAAACTTATTACTACAAGTTAAAATTTAAAAGAATGATTTATTGATTAATAAGTAATCTTCTTATAAAATGAAAGAAATTTTATACAACTGATTCACCCCCCCCTCTCAGTTGACTTATCCTGTTCAATAATTGGTATCAGAGCCGTTTACTTCAAGATTCAGTTTAATCACTGGAAGTTTGATCCTTAATAATGGATAAGAAATATGATTTTACTAAACATGGATTACCTCTGTTTGATGGACATAACTATGCTTTTTGGAGTATCAGGATGAAGTTGTTTTTGCAATTTCAAGGAGTAGATGTTTGGCAAGTTGTGTTGAATGAATATAAGACTCCAGCAACAATTCCAACAAACGCTGCAGGGAAGAGATTCTATGAGAATAATTCCAAAGCTATGTATGCAATACTTGGAGGATTGGCAAGTTCAGAATTTGTTAAAGTAATGCATTGTGAGTCAACAAAAGAGTTATGGGACAAATTGAAGAAGGTATATGAAGGAGATACTAAGGTAAAGAATGCTAAATTACAATCATATAGAATTCAATTTGAAAGTTTAAAGATGGAAGAATCTGAAGATATAGCTACCTATTTCTTACATATTGATGAAGTAGTCAATACTATGAGAGGTTTAGGAGAAACAGTTGGAAATGATATTATTGTGCAAAAAGTGCTTAGATCTTTACCAGCAAGATTTGATCCCAAAATATCTGCTTTAGAAGAAAGAACTGATATTGCTACTTTATTAATGGATGAGTTGCAAGGAATACTAACGACATATGAGATGAGGACATCTAATGAGAATCCTTCCAATAAGGAAGAAGCTTTCAAGGCAGCAAAGAAGGACAAGAAAAAGGTTGAAACAGAAACCAGTAATCATGAGGATTCAGAAGAAGACATGGAAGAAACTAACTTTGTCAAAAATCTAAAAAGAGGTACTGGCAAGTACAAAGGTAAACTTCCTCTCAAGTGTTTTGATTGTGGTAGAATAGGGCATTTTGCTTCTAAGTGTCCTTTCAATAAACATTCTGATGAAGAATAAGAAAGTAACATGAAGACCAAAGAATATAAGAAAATGTATAAGAAGCCATTTCAAAGAAATTCTTATAAAAAGAAAAGTCTATTCATCAAAAATAATAGTGAGTCCTCAGATATAGATGAAAGTGATGAAATTTCAGATATAAGACTTTTAATGGCTATGGAAAATCAGAATGATGAACTCATAAAAGAAGAAGAAGGTGAAGTTGACCTGGAAGCTAAACTTGTAAGTGCTTTGTCTGAACTAAAGAAAGTAAGAAGAGAGTGTAAACAATTCAAAATAGAAATTGATAAAATAGAATTTGAATTACAGAAATCAAATGGTTTGATTGAGAGTACTGAAATCATGTTAGTTGAATTAAAGCTTAAAATAGAAGAGGTTGGAGTGACTGAAGAAGCTCTAACTCAAATGCTTGCAGAAAAAGATAAGGAAAATGAAGGTTTAAAAATTGAAGTAGTCTCATTAAGAAAGAAAGTACAAGAAAATAACATGAATCATAGTTCTCAAGTGTTGAATCAAATTATTTGTAGTCAGAGATCAACATATGATAAGACTAGAATTGGTTATAAATCTGTAGTAACTAATGGATGTTCTATTTCAAGTGTTGAGAAAGCAGGTACAGAGGATAATCATGAGAAAATTACTAGCAAGAAGATTGAATCAGAAAGGCAAGAAGAGAATTAGGCTTCAACAATGCATAGAAGAAGTTATGACAGACATCAAAATAGGTTTGAAGGCTACTGTTTCTTCTGTTATAAGTATGGACACAAAGCAACTTTCTGTAACAATTTTTTAAGAAACATAAGTGCACATAACATTCATAGCATATCTAGATTTGAATATGAAAGAAGACATGATAAATCTATTTAGAACAATGTGAACAACTCACATAACAGATTTGATGCTTTAAAATTTGAAGCTGAATGCTATAGATGTAATAACTTTGGACATATTTCAAGAAACTGTCCAATGAATTTCCAAAAATCTGTTATAAACCAATATACAAATCAGAAAACTAGTTATTGGAAAAGGAAGAATGATCATTTAGAAATTGAAGAGTGCAAACTTGTTTTACAAGCTGATCATAAAGTTATGTGGTGTGTGGATAGTGGATGCTCAAACATATGACAGGCATAAAACAAGTATTTGATTCTTTAGATGAAAGAAAAGAAGGTTCAGTCACATTTGGTAATGATCAATCAACTCGAATAGTTGGAAGAGACTCTGTTTGTTTGAACAAAGACATAATGGATGAAAATGTTTTACTGGTTGAAAATATGGAACATAACTTGTTGAGTGTAAGTCAAACATGTGATAAAGGGAATCTTATGATATTTGATTCTAAAAAATGTCAAATCAGGGATGTTAAAACAAATCAGTTAGTTGGAACACCTACAAGGACATCAAATAACTATGATATTTGATTCTAAACAATGTCAAATCAGGGATGTTAAAACAAATCAGTTAGTTGGTACAGCTACAAGGACATCAAATAACATATACATTTTAGATGAGAAGGATGAAAATTGCTATCTTGGACATGAAGATGAAAGTTGGTTATGGAATAAAAGACTTGGACATATTAACTTTGACAATCTGATTCAGTTAAATACAAAAGAGGCAATAAGGAACTTACCTGTCATAAAGAATCTTTCCAGCTCTATTTGTAAACAATGTCAACATGGTAAACAAACTAGAGTCAAGTTTAAAACAAAAGAATATTCTACAAAAAAACCTTTGGAAATAATACATGCTGATGTATGTGGACCTATGAGGACAATAGGTCTAAATGTTGAAAGATACTTTCTGTTATTTGTGGATGATTTTACTCAAATGACTTGGTTGTTCTTATTGAAAAAGAAGTCTGAAACTTTTAACTGTTTTCAAGTTTTCAAAGAATTGACTGAAAATGAAATTGATATGAAGATTAAGTGCTTAAGGTCAGACAATGGAGGAGAGTTTGTATCAAAAGAATTTAACAATTACTGTGTTGAAAATGGAATTAAAAGACATTTCTTTGTTACAGAAACACCTCAGCAAAATGGTGTTGTTGAAAGAAAAAATAGAACTGTTATGGAAATGTCAAGAACAATGTTAAATGAGTCTAGATTGAATGACATGTTTTGGCCTCAAGATGTTCACACTGTTGTACACATATTGAATAGAAGTTTGCTAAGAAATAATAATGATAAGACACCCTATCAATTATGGAAAGGAAGACCAACAAACATAAAACATTTTAGAATTTTTGGGAGTAAGTGTTACATTAAAAGAATTGATAAAAATCTGGGAAAATTAGACTCAAGAACTGATGAAGGCATATTGGTTGGATATTCATGTTCAAGAAAGGATTATAAATGCTATAATTTCATATTAAGAAAGATTGTTGAATCTATAGATGTAAGGTTTGATGAGTCCTCATTTTTGAAGACTAAATCTAAACAAAAGGATCAAAAAATACATGATATATATGACAAACATAAGATGGATGAAGAAGTAAGTGAAACATAAGAAACTAAGGCTGCTGACAGTGAACAATTAATTCCTACTTTGATAAAGGGAACAACTCCATCTGAAAGCATGACTCCATCAAATACTCCAAACAAGAGAATACAGAAAAATCATCCTGAAGAACAAATACTTGGTGACTTAAATGCAGGTATTGAAGCAAGAAGAAGAAAGCAAGAATCCACCTCAATTCATGAACATGTATCTTTACTTTCGCTGATTGAACCCAAAAGTGTTGAAGAAGCAATTAAAGATGAATATTGAATGAAAGCAATGAATGAAGAACTTAGTCAAATAGAAAAGAATAAGACATGGGAATTGGTTCCTAGACCTTTGAATAAGAATGTCATAGGGGCTAAATGGGTTTTCAGAAATAAGATGGATGAAGCAGGTAAAATAACTAGAAATAAGGCTAGATTAGTTTGTAAAGGGTATGCACAGGTAGAAGGAATAGATTATGGAGAAACTTTTTCTCCTGTTGCAAGAATGGAATCCATTAGACTGATTCTAGCTTATGCTAGTTCTAAACACATTAAAGTTTACCAAATGGATGTAAAGTCTGCATTTTTGAATGATGATTTAGAGGAATAAGTATATATGGAACAACCAGATGGTTTTCAGGTACAAGAATATGTTTACAGGTTAAAAAAGGCATTGTATGGGTTGAAGCAAGAACCAAGGGCTTGGTATTCTAGACTTGACAATTACTTGAGGCAGCTAGGATTCAGGAAAGGTAACATTGATAGTAATCTTTACATCAAAAAAAAAATTGATGGGCTGATCATTGTTGAGATATATGTAGATGATATCATTTCTGGTAGTGATGATGATAGGCTCAATAAACAGTTTGTTGAAAGTATGCAGAAAGAGTTTGAGATTCCCATGCTAGGAGAAATGAAGTTTTTCTTAGGCTTGCAAATTACTCAATCTGATAAAGGTATTTCCATCTCTCAAACCAAATATATCAACAAAATGCTTAAGAAATTTCAGATGGAAGATTCTAAACCAGTTGGCACTCCCATGGTTACTGGTTGTAAATTAAGTAAGTTTGATGATATTAAAGATGTTGATCAGACAGTGTACAGATCTATGATTGGTAGTCTTCTTTATGCTACAACTACAAGACCTGATATTATGCATGTAGTTTGTCAAGTTGGCAGGTTTCAGGATTCACCAAAAAATTCTCATCTACTTGCAGTCAAAAGAATTTTCAGATATCTTAAGGGGACAACAAAGTATGGTTTGTGGTATCCTACAGGTAATCAACTGGATTTATATGCTTTCACTGATGCTGACTGGGCAAGTTGTGTTGATGACAGGAAGAGTACTAGTGGAGCAACATTTTTTCTTGGAGGATGTCTTGTAAGTTGGTCAAGTAAAAAACAATCAGCAGTGTCTATGTCTACTGCTGAAGCATAATACATAGCAGCTGCAGCTTGTTGCACTCGGGTTCTATGGATGAAACAGATGCTGGAGGATATCCATATTCATTATGATGAACCTATACCTATATTATGTGATAATACCAATGCAATTAGTATTTCTAAAAATCCTGTTATGCATTAAAAAACAAAGCACATTCCCATCAAAATTCATTTTCTAAGACAACAGGTTATGTCTAATGTTATTAAACTGGAATATGTTGGCACAAAGGATCAGATTGCAAATGTATTTACTAAACCTTTACCTAAAATGAAATATGATAGTCTCAGGGATCAGTTGGGGGTTTACCCTCTGTAATTTCATTTCACTCTCAAAGTTTGCAAGGGCTTCATAATAAAATTAGACTGCACAGGTTTATTGACTAATTTGATAAGGGGAGTTGCTGCTGAAATGACACATATTTACAGTTGGTTTTCATTTCTCAGGGGGAGTATGGTTGTTTCCTTTGCCATAGATGTCAAAAGGGGGAGAAGAGATTTAAAGTTTGCCATGTTTTCCATCAATGCCAAAGGGGGAGTTTGTTGGTCAGTTTGCACACGACTTGGTTTTCTTAGTTTTTTTATTAATGTCAAACAAACTTAAATCCATAAGACCGAGAGAAGCAACTGCATGGTGGTTAGAAGAAAGGAACCTTCAGAACTCGAGAATTCAGAAAGGAAGGAGTTGGGAATTCATAAAGGAAAGAGCGCACAGTAGAAGAGAACAGATCTCGGGCGTTAGATCCGAGCGCGGGGCCTGACCGTCGTCAGATCCAGGAGAACCTGCACGTTCTTTAAAGTGCAAAGTGAAGTGGGCTTATAAAATCTTGAAGCAAGAGGATCGTCCATCTTCGGGCAGGACACATGGTCACAGATCAGCTTTTCGTTGTCTAGAAAGTCAAAGAAAGGAGGTTCTCCAACCTCTGATATCACGATACGCGAAATCGTGAAATGCAAAGTCGCAATGAGATCAGGACCATCCGATCATGAAAGACCATGGTCCATCGATCAGAGAAAAGTGGATATCAGGGATCACGACTTGGAGTGTCGAAACACTTCATCACAGGAACGCCAAAATGCAAAATGCCGAAATGCAGAACGCCAAAATGCCGAAATGTGAAATGCATTTTTGGCGTAGGTAGTGGTTATCATCGATGGTCATGTGAGAGGGAAGAGATAGCATGAAGCTATGCTCCATTTCGGGAATCGCAACTTGGAGTGTTGAGACTCTTCGACACAGGATTGCCGAAATGCGAAATGTGAAATGCATTTTGATTAGCCTATGGTCACAACCAATGGGCATATGGTTTAGGACAAGTGTCTTGCCGAAGCGCTCAAGGGTTATTTTATGCTGAAAAGTCAAAACAAACATATGTTCATCGAACGGTGTTGATTAAATATTTAAACTGATCATATGGATATTGTTCTTCTTGATGCCTTGGCTAATGATGATCATTGTAAGGGCATATTCAATTATTGTAACTAAATATTCGAAGCCTGAGGGTTCTCGTGTAGGCTTTGAATGTACATGGTAAATACGAGTGAAATTGTGTGTGATAGTTGGGGGAATTATGGTAGAGCCGAAGCTTTGAAAAAAAACAGAGGAGAAAATTAAAATTCATTTATGTAAATTAAGATGAACTGAAATAAAATTATACAGGGACAGTGAGAATAAATGATGAAGATAGAGAAAAGATTAAGGAGAGAAGACATATGCACATATTGATAAATCTAAGTGGTTTGGTCAAGAATGGATTCTGATATGAATATATAAACAGAGAGGATTTGAATGATTAATCTTTGACAGAGAAGATAAAGAGTTGGTTTGCAGGTTCTTAGTGACAGAGAAGGATTCTAGGGTGGTAGGGAGGAGCAAGGGGAGATTGTAAAAGTATCCTGTACAAGTTGGTGCTTTTACATATGGGAGTTGTAGCTTCCATTCAGTAGGTGCTGAAGAAACAGAGGTAGCAGCCTCATTTGGGTTGTAGCTCAGATAAAATAAGAATGTAAAGAAAAGTTGGAGCTTTCCTTTCATTTGGGTTTCCTCATGAAAATATTTGTGTCATTGTCTATTTATGTGAGTGCATATTAATTGATCTGAATGATTTGTAGCAAAGACATATAGTAAAAGGCATAATATGTGTTCATTGAGTAATCTGTTTTAAAGAAAAGAAAGAAATTTTATCTAACTGATTCACCCCCCCCCC
>CBVK0103383471.1:0-21485 GCA_900067695.1 Picea abies | reverse complement strand
CCCCCCTCTCAGTTAGGCTATCTTGTTCAACAAATAAAGTGTTGTTGATGAAGGTGGACACTTTGAAGAATGTTGCAGATCCATTAAAAAAATCTGTGAGCAGTGAGAAGTTCTCTTGGTGTAGAGGATCCATGGGCATTGTTGCGTTGGATTGTTGACTATGTAGCCTTGTAACCCCCTGTATGCAAAGAAAACAACAAGTGAGAGAATGTTGGGTATGTGTTATATTATTTTCACGACTAGCCTTAGTGCCTACTACGTTGCACCACCCCCCTGAGAATTTTTTTTGCCTCAGGAAACATGTTTCATTTTTGCCTCATTTTTCGTGTCGCCTCGATTTTCATGTCCATTGTTGGGCAGTTTTTCAGCACATGGTTTTTTACGATGGTTTTCTATTTCCAGTTAAGGAATTAGATTTGTTGACTAATCCAGGTCAATGGTTTAGGGTTTTGGATGTTGTTGGTCCCTATATATATATATATATTGTATTGTAAACAATGTATCACTATGAATGAATATAGAATATGATGGTTTTCCCGGTTTGGGTTTCCAGGGGAAAAATCTCTGTGTAATGTGTGTATTTTCCATTGTATATTTTCTGTTCTTTTATTGAAAATATATTTGCAGGAAAATATTGTACAAGGTTAAAATCTATAAATATGGTAAAAAGTAATGATACATTCATTCATGATAAATACTTTCAATTTTTCCAAGAGAACAATATGTTGAAATATCGATCAAATTCATTGAGTATAGAGAATCGATTCATGAGGCTAAAAATAAAATATTTGGAAGTATAGAAGAGGAATTTGGAAGGAAAGTTGATATTTGTAGGGACGGATCCACATGAACTAATGAAGTTATCTCCCTGCTAGAGCATGATAAAATAAATATAGAGAGCCTAAAGGGCTCTAATATTTCAATAGCTCTCCTTTTATTCTTACAAATGACAGAGGAAAAGAAGAAGATGCAAGAGGATATCAACTTTATGAATATTGAGAAATCTCAGTTGAACATCATAATTCAATCATTGGTCGAGCATGCAAGCTCATCAAAAGTGGCCAATATGGATGCAACTACACTATTTCCACAACTAGATGAGGCCTAATAAGAGATAAAAGTCTTGCAAGATAAGGCCTCCAAATTATATAATCCTAAGGTACTCCCTACTACAATAATAATATTAGATGTGGGGGACTCAACCACTCCCAAGATACAGTAGAGAATAACAGATCTAGTAAAGGAGGTTGAAAATTGGAAATCAAAGCATAAAAAGGCCATTTACTAAGCTAATAGCTTAAAATCCTTCGCTGATAAGAGGAAGGAATATCTTAAAAAGTAAGGCCAAAAAATTGATGATGCCCTAAAAATCTTGTTGGATGTAAAGAAAAAATTGGCGAGCAACTAGGTGGATAAACAAATGTGGTAACTAAGATATGGAGCATCTATGGAGCATGCCAACATGAAGAAAAAAATGAAAACCATCAAGAGAACAATGTGGTGTAGCATCATTGAGGATGTGCCCAAAACCAAATATCACCTTTGTTACTTCATCAAGTTCAAAAACCTCTATTCCCAAGTCAGAAAATACTTAAATGAGGTCAAGGTAAATGTGGAACACAAAGTTTATGTCATTGCAATCATTGGTAAATTTATTAACAAAATGCCTTCCCAAGAGTTAGATCTCTAGGATTTAAGGATATGACATTGGTGTCCATAGATGTTGGCACCTATTAAAGGAGGATGATGAATTGGATGCAACCAATGGCAATGATATAAGCACTCAAAGCACGATTAAGAGTTTCATGAATGGTGAGTTATGACATGCCTTCCCCATGGGATGATAGATTGTTCTTGCATCACCCTGAGAAATGTATTCAATTTCTACAAATTGCAAAGGCTAGAGCTTCTATAATAGAGGATAAATGTGTCTTACCTTCAAAAATAGAGATCATACAATAGGTACAACTTGTAGTGATATTTTGGACCATTCTTAGTATCATTATATACTCCCTAGTCCCCATAGTTGATCACTCAAACAAGACATGATTGGATCAATCATTCTAGTTTTTGAGAGGTGGGAAGGCCCTCCTAGGAGATGTGTTGTAACAGATGAAAATGGTCCATGAATATGCAATCAAGGATTTGTAAAAAGGGCCTTCCCAAGTGGAAGTCCCTCAAATTATACCTCCCCTAGCACAAGTTTCACTTAGGCATATGGTCCCCTCAAAAGAACAAATCTCTCACAATAATTTATAGACATACCAATGATAGAACATAAATCATTGAGAATTGTTATTTGCTTGTCAAGGTAAGAAGGGTACATTTCTAGAAGAACAATGTCACCAACATAAAATAGAAGGATGATGAATGTTCTAGCTAAACTATTGCTACCACAAACTCCTTCCAAACATGCATTTAATTTTCCAATATAAATGCCACAAAGGGTAGGTGATGGGACACCACCTTGTTTAACCCCTATATTACAATTTCTCTTGACCAACCCTCATGATTACTAAACCTAGTAATGGATTTCTCATATAACCTTATATTAGCAACTCTCAACTCAAAATGAACCTTTAGCTCAAGTCTAATCTATTCAAAGGGTTATTTATAGGCATTGTATCAAAAACTTTCCTAAAGCCAATGAAGAAACATAGGAGATTGATTTATTATTTCAACATTCCACTATGACAATCCTAAGAGTAACCAAGTGGTATATGGTTGAAGGATAGCTTTGAAAACAACTTGGATTTATCCCTTTTTCCCTTGATTTTCTAACCATATGCTAATTTTTTTTTCCAAAATAATTCCATATAACTTGTCTAAAAGATGACCAAACATAATAGTCCTATAATTTGAGGGGTTACTTTTGTCACCACTTTTAAAAATATGAATAATGAGGCTTTCAGTCCATGGTTTAGGGAAACTCTATTTGATATTCGTATTGAAAAGATTATGAATGTGAGGTATAATAACATAGCTTCAAATTTTTAAGATTTCTACTTGATAACCTTCGATGTCTTTAGATTTACCTTTTGCTAGATGTTTAACCCCAAACTCAATGTACACCAAAGCAAAATCTTCTTGTTTTGCAAAAAGGATTTGAATGATGTCTGAAACATTAGGGGATTCATAAAGTGTTTTAAGGTAGGAATTCCAATCTTTCATGGCAATGATACTATTTTCTTTAGTTTTTTGAGTTAGAATTTGCCTCCATATTTTTTTAGGATATGATTTAGAAAGACATAAAAGATTTTCTTGCTTTCTATTTATACAATATCTTATTTTTCTTTTAATTATCACTTTGTAACTATTTGTGTTGATAATTTTTAGGGATTCATAAAAGGTTAATGGGTTTTCTAGCAATCTTACAATCTTTGTCATAACAAGGGTTGGTCATTTGATTTTCTCTATTACATTAAGTTTTGAAAAATAATTAATTCATTCGAGTTGAGAGTATTGTTGTAAAGTTATGACAAAGGTCCTCAATATTGTTGTTACTTATTGTGAACTTTAATTCATTTTTAAAATACTTTAGCAAAAGATTGGCTTTATTTTTGTTGAAGATCTAGTGATTTTCATTATTAGAATTTTCTTCTTCGGGATTTTTATAAACATAATTTTTTAGAGTTAAGATGAAGGATTTGTGATCTAATTTAGGCTTGTGATCATTTAATATATCAAAATTAAAAATTTGGTTGTATATGAGAATATTTGATATATCTACCACACTATTGACAAGCCCACGAATACGACCCATCCAATTGGATTTCATCCAATTCATTAACCATTGTAGATTATTAGGTCCTAACAACTACAAAGCTTGATCAAATTGGTATACAAAAAAAAATTCTCCTAAATCTTCAAAAATTCTTTGTACATGCAAGCTAAATCTGGGTTCTCATCTAACCATAGAGTGTTAGGGTTGGAGACATTGCTTAGGATTATAGTTTGATTCTTTTTGTTTTAGCATTAAAGTCACCTAGCAAGAAACTATTACCTTCATATATTAGATTAGAAATATCATGCTCTAAGCCATAAATTTTATCTAAAATTATTTTTCTTATAAAAAGTATAATTTATGGGCGCAAAATAACATATTACAAAATAGTTTTTTGAGTATTAATGTATGAAATCCCCACCATATGTATTGTTTGAAAGAGTCTTTCTTATGAATTTTAATATAAGGAGTAAGGTTCTACCTTATGTAACAAGCTACACCTCCAATGCCTCTGCGAGAGGAGAGTCTTGTTCCAAAATTGGCCATAGGAGAAATACATCTATGTTAAGGACACTAGCTTCTATATGTTCCTAAGTTTCAACAAGATAACACCAATTTAACTAGAAATCCAACATAACTTGGGACCTTTACTCTATAAAATCCATGACAGTTCGAAGAGAGGATCCTAAGTTTTCCAAATTCCTATTTATTATTATTTTGGTCCTTATCCTCAATATTTATTTTTCTATTTCCAATGGCATTAGCTATTTCCCTTTCTTCATGGCTTCTTTTACCTTTTGAACTTCCTTCCTTAATTCAATTTGATATGCTGGAATGAGATCATCATTTATAAATATTATTGATGTTGGGTATGTGTTATATTATTTGAAAAATTGATCCCATGTATTGTACACTGATATGGGAGCAAAGGGGGTCTTGGGTGGGAGCCCCTGAGAAAAAAAAAATGGGTATATCTTTGGTGGTTTTTTGCATTTTTTTTCAGTGGTTTTTCAACACATGGTTTTTGCCAATGGTTTTCTAATTTTGGTTAAGGAATTAGGGTTGTTGAATTATCCAATTCAATGGATTAGGGGTTTGGATGTTGTGGGATGCTATATGTATATTGTATTGCAAACAATGAAGAAGATGATGAATATAATATTAGAGGTGTGAATCTAAACAAGTTGTGTGGAGTGATTTTCCTTGACTGAAAGAGCCAAAATCATCACTTCCATTCACATAAATACTCATGGGGGCTTCACCTTGTTGACCAATATATTATCACGTTCATTCATAAAGTGGGTTTTGAAATTATGAAAAATGAAGTCAATATATTATAGGTATTGTGGGGAGGTGAAGGGTACTAGGAGGTATGAAAAGGGTGTCTAGTAAAAATAAGGGGTTGTTTATTGGAAAGATGTATTGGAGGGGGGTTCAAAAATTTTATTTTTGGAGGTATTTATCAATAACTAGTGAGATTAGGGGCATTTTTTAATATTCCATGAACACACATGCTATGTCACAATTTCACTAAGTGAAGACCCTGTGTAAATACTATACCAATGTAGATGTATCACACATGAAGAGGTATAAAATCCCTTGAGGTGCAAATCCTTTTTAGATTGTAAAAAATTGAGGAAAGGTTTTCACCTAAATCTAGAGTTAACATGGATCTACAATGGTATATATCTCATCTCGAATTTCAATTGTATGAAATAATAACAAATTAGGTGGTGGTAGGTATAGGAAGTAAATAATTCCCTTGGGGTCTTGGAAAGGCTACAAATGATCAAGCATAAGCATATGCTCTTTATCATGGTATTTGTCATGACCCCATAAGATGTTTTTTTAGATCTTGCAACCGTTCACCTCCTGAGGGTGTGAAGCACCACAATAGTTCTTACTCAGTTTCTTGGCACACCAAGAATACTTCGTCCAGACTACGCCTCTCCACCTAGAGCATACCCATACTATATTCTAGTCTACATGTGAGTCACACTCCTACTCTAGTGCAACTCTTATATACTTAGACAATTGTTAACAATTTAACACTTAGTCATATATAATCATACATTAATGAAAGTGAGAAACCAAGAGAAAAATTGTAGAACAAACGAAGACATACACAGAAATAGTGCGGGCAGCACGAACCATGCCTAACACCTGATTAAGTATTTGTTATTGCGAAAAAATTACAATATGAGCACTACCGCCTTAGTTTACAACTTTGGCAGAGTCACATGACTCACATCACCTCACCAAGACACTCATACACATATTTTTCACCCCAAGAATTTATGTCACAACCACCTCCACAACCTCTTATAGTGCACCTCAAACATTCCCACAACCGCATAGTGGTTGTCCCTTCATTACCATAGATTTTCACTACGATAACATAGGTTTCGATTCACCTCAGACATGCCCACAACCGAAAATTGATTGTCCCTTCATTACTGCATAATTTCACCAAGCTAACATAGGTTTCGATTTTGCCTCACACATGCCTCCAACAGATCTCATTTCTAGACTTCCGAAAAAACTCTTAGAGCATCCCACTCTTGGCTACTTGTCTTCCATATTGGCAGCTCTACCTCAGTTTGTTGCCTCAGACTTGTTCTCCAAATTTCTTTCCAATATTCTATGCCTTCCTTTGATTGTGCACCCTTTCTCTTATAGAAACTCCAAGGTTCACTTGTGCGAAACATCATGTCTTTTGGGTGTGTTGCACCCCTTCATGAACCCACACTCAAATGACTCATTGCACCCCTCTGTGGACCTAGTGTGCCCATCCAAGCACACGTGCCCATCAACCGTCATGTATCTTGGAATAGTACACCCCATATTTGGGTGTGAAACCCTTGCCTTGTGCATTCTCTTATGTCGATCATCATGACTCCTTGTGGGTGTGTCGATGGGGTCATCCAACCTCTTCGGTGTGCCCATGTTGCCAAAGGAATATGGGTATGCTCCTTGGACATGCTCCCAAGTTTCCTTGCCCTTGCTCAAATGAAACTCAATCTCCATCAATTGTTCTAAGGAAAGTAAGGTGTGTTCCCCCTTGGTGTCACATGTCACCATCGTGCGCCTAAGGTGCTCCTACTCACACCAAAACATCTTTGTTCACCCAACTGATCGCTTCCTCCTTGTGCTCTTCATCTGTTCCATCAACGAATCTACCCAAGGAGCACTCTCTCTCTATGGGTGTCGTGGGAGATATTACATTCTCCCCCACTCCAAGTTGTTTCCATCCTCAACAACATATGTTGCTATTTATGGCATCTCTGCCCCATCTCCAGATCTCGTCACCACTCAACGACTATTGTCTCTTCAACTGTCGCCGTCAAGAAAAAATCCCCTTAGGAAGTTACATGAGTCTATGAAGTGTCGCTTCTCTCTAACATATTGTTGCTTCCATACTTTGGTTCATCTGTCCATGCTTCTGTGTGTCAGATCTCCTTGTGACTTCGACTGATTAGGTAGCTAGTCCAATAGTCATACCTCTATATCAAGAACTCATATATTCACGTTCAAACACCTGTTTTCGTTTGCAAAATAGTCACATATGAAACTATTCGCTTCATCCAATCTATCAAGTCAACCACTATTTTATCAACAATTTTCACCAAGGCACCTCTTCAATGCGCCCCATTGGCCTCACTACCTCCCACCAAGACAATGATCCAACGTGCCATAGTCTAGTTTGAAGGTGAATGGGGATGGATGGTTGGGCCATCTCACTCATCTCCAATCTATCCCAATGTGATTGGTGTAGGGTCACTGTAATTCCGCGTTATGTACATAAGTAGCGGTACACTTGAATTGATTTTTCCTTCACACTTCTCCATGAGTCGTTATTGCTCAAGGTCATACGACCATTCACCATGTCCAAGTTCGATAGAGGAGGAATCAACATCTTCCTTAGTTCTCTTCCACCAAGGTTAGTGTGTCTCCCTCACATCCTCTTGTTTCACGGATGGTCTCTGATCCTATTCAACAAACTTCTTTGGCATCCTCATCTCTGTACTTCCTCTGATCTTCATTGTCACTCATCAAATTTCAAACATAAATCAGTCAATCCATCCACTATCTTAGCCAAATATCTGACTATCTCTTCAACATTGACAAGCCTTTGTTCCAACTACACGAGCTTCCTTTCATTCTCTGCATTAGATTGTACAACAATCACCCCACATCGTCCAAGTTTGTCCACACAAGATTTCCTACTCTTGATTTTTGTGACAACCATCTGCTAGGAAGACATCATCATGCCTCCTTCCTTCCTCCTTATGGTAGGAATCAAACATGGATTCTATCTTGAGAAAAAGAGAAAATTGTTCATGTGAGGAATAGGTGCTACCTTTTCCTTCCTCATGAACTCTTGTCCCAACACAACTTTGAAATTGTACATAGGAACAATGGTGAAACTCGTCTTTCCACACCAGTCACCAAGCTTAAACGAGATGTCCTTGGCCACACCAACAACCCTTTCTACACCTATGTTGACTATCTTGAAGGTTATCTGTGTCGGTTAAGGCTACACCCCAAGCCTCCTCGCTATGTCTTCCCTCAAAAAGTTATGAGTCACCCCAATGTCCACCATGGCTATCACTGACTTCCCATTGAGTTCATCCTGCACATAGCCAAGTTTTGTCCCATATTGCTCTTGGATATCCATGGATATACCCTCCATGATAGCATTCAATACCTACAAGACTCCAACAAATGGGTTTACTACCTTCTCCAAAGCATTCAACTTATGTTTCAAGGAACAATTCTTCGCATATTTCTCCTTGGCATAAATCCAACACAAAATCGACTTCTTTTTTGCTACATTTATTTTCTTGGCATTGTCTTCACTTCCCTCAAACATCTTGGTTTTTCCTTTGTCCTTCCTCTTCCCCTTCCTTTGTTGTTGCTTCTCACTTTGGGCATCCTCATTATTCCTAGGACCTATTTTGGGTTCACCCTAAAAGTCCAACAATTTTCCCATTGCAGTGATTATTGTTGCAAGAGTCTATACATTTTGTCATCATATCTCACTCCGCACTCATGTCTACAAACCATTCATGAAGTGGAAAATTTTATCTTCTTCTGACATGTATTTTATCTCCAACATGAACCCTGTAAATTCCTTGATGTAGGATTGGATCTTACCAGTGTGCTTGAGAGCCAACAATCGATTTCTTGTGATCCATGCTTGGTTACCCAGACCAAATTGTGCCTTCAAGGTTGCCTTCATCTCTGCCCAATTTTTTATCTTCTCAACTATTCTCCCAGTTTATAAATCTTCCACCTAGTTCCTCCACCAAAGCTTAGTGATTCCTATCAAGAACATCATTGAAAAATTCACCTTGGCTTCATCCAAACTTTAATTCAATTGCTCAATGTCCCAACATAATTTTTCAAGCATCTTAGTGTTGTGAGTACCATCGTATGGCTTGGGTTCCTTTATCTTGATCCTAATTTACATGACAATATAGCTTTGTCCATTAGCTAGAGCTCGTTTCAACAATGTGATGGTGTTGTCTTGGTCCTTCAACCCATGTGTGACTGCGACAAGTGCGTCCTCCACTACCTTGATTCTGTCCTAAAAATTGTCGGTAATCACATTTGTAATTTCCTGTCACTCCCGAATGACTTCATTAAACCCATGCTTCATATTTCTTATCTCAGTCTCCATCTGATTGACCTTCTCACCATGTTGGCACACTGTGTTCCTCATCTACTCAACAATCTTCTCCAAGATAACAAGTCAGTCCTTTATTTTGATAGTCTTGGGCTCCTTCTTGGTGTCACTGCCATATTCATGCGACCCAACCATGAATGGCCCTTTAAGTACCTTCACTTTACTTGCAAAGGGTTCATCTGATGCACCTAAGAGTTTGTCTCAATACTTCTTCAACATTCTACGATCAATTTTGTGGTTCTTTTGTTATTGGGTCTGTGACAATATTTTTTTGCCTTGCCCAAGTGATCAATTCACCCTAAAAAATATGCACTTGGCGTGGTCAAGGACAGCACCCAATTATGTTCACAATTCACAGCTTTGTCCACAACTTGGCCCACACTTCCATTAAAAACCACCAGTCTACGCTCAGGTTGTCTCTATGAAGAGTCAGTCCACCTGCCCAAACCCTCACTAAGTTAGTGTCAAGACAGACTTCTCAACAAGTGTGCCCCTCCCCCACCGCGATTCCAGATACAATAGTGGTGAAGAGACAAATTTTCTCTAATACCACCTGTCATGACCCCATAAGACACATGTTCAGATCTTGCGATTGTTCACTTCCTAAGGGCATGCAGCACCACGATGGTTCTTACTTGGTTGCTTGGCACACTAAGAATACTTCATCTAGAATACACCTCTTCACCTAGAGTATACCCATACTCCGTTCTAAGATACAAGTGAGTCACACTCCTACTCTAATGAAACTCTTGTATACTTAGACAATTGCTAATAGTTTAACACTTAGTCATATATAGGTATACATTCATGAACATGAGAAACCAAGAGAACAATTGCAAAACAAACAAATAAATGCACAAAAATAGTGTGGGTAACACGAACCATGCCTAAAACTTGACCAACTCTTTGTAATTATGAAACAATTACAATATAAGCACTACCAGCTCGGTTTACAACTTTGACAGAGTCACACGACTCACCTCACCTCACCAAGACACTCATACACAAATTCGTTACCCCAAGAATTTTTGTCGCAATCGTCTCCTCCACCTCCTGTAGTGCACCTTAAATGTGCCCACAATCGCAGACTGGTTTTCCCTTTGTTACCGCAGAATTTCACCAAGCTAACACATATTTTGGTTATGTCCAACACATACCTCCAACAGACCTGCGTTTCCAGATTTCCCCAAAACCTCCCAAAGTGTCCCACCCTTGGCTACTAATCTTCCATCTTGGAAGCTTTGCCTCAGTTCGTTTGTAACACCCTTGTTTCCCCCAGTTTGTAAATATAACTATATGGTCCAAGAGACTATGGAAAACTCAATATGTGTGGATGTTTGATTTGATGGACCTTTGAATACAAGGTCAATGAATGTAAATTTTGTAATTTACTAGAGAATGGATAAGTGTTGCATGACTGCTGGAAGGGGGGTGTGCTAAGAGAGACCACAAATGCTATGAAAGATATGGTGAAGGGGACCAGGAATGGTTGCGTTAACCTCCACCAGACTATTACTTTGTTGGATTTAATTGCTTAGGATCAGAACAACCCACTGACCCATGAATGAATTACAGTCAGGCTGGTACTAGGTGGGAAGATATCCTCAAGAGTTAATGAGGGGATGGGGCATACCACCCATATGTAAGGCTTCCATACCTGACCACGGACTGAGAATTTGGGCCACACACAATCTTATTGAGGAAGGAAAGAAAGGAAGGTGTGGTGGGAAGAGGAAGATGGGCGAAGAGTGCCGAGATGAGAGACAAAGCTCTTGGGTTCAAGAAAGAAGGGTGAAAAAGAGTGAATTCTGATCGTAGGTAATAGAGACTGAGTCGGGAGAAGGAGAGTAACCTTCGTCCCTATCTAAGACTAAGTCGAGAGAAGGAGAATAAACTTCATCCCTATCTATTACTGTGTCGTGAGAAGGAGATTAACCTTCATCCCTAGCTTTTGTTGAGCCAAAAGAAAATATTCAATCTCAAAGCATCATGGCCTAGCTCGGGGGTAGCCAGTGGTAAATCCATTAGGAGTGACTGAGCCTATGGTTGGGTGGAAATGGGCACCCCTTTTAGCAATCACATCACGTCTTCTAGTTCTTATAAGTGTTTTCATGCTTTGTGATTTGAAATGGAATAATGAATGAATGCATGTATGTATACATTTAAGATTGGCCTCTGTATTGACTGATCGAGTGATGTGTGTGTATTTATCTCCTTGAGGACTTATGATTCTGCTTGATTTTCCATATGCCCTAGTTTAAACCTCGAAGGTGTTTTCCCCAAGGAGGTACCTCATAGTTCCAGAGTCGGAGCAAGCCTCTTGGCACTGCTACTGTCTCGGTAATTCTACGAGATTACCCCGCCCTGTTTCAGAACTTAAAGTTTCATGAGCTAGGAAGGAACTTCCTTCAAACCAATAGCCTAAGAGACCTTAGGCTCATGCCCACAACCTTAACCAAATCTCGGCTAAGAGTAGAGCTTATAGCTTGAGATTCATCAGAGGGTCCATATGACCAGGGTCTAGGAACCCTGTGCTAAGTCCGAAAGGAGCTAACTCTTGATGAATTTGGAGCTTCGGGAGCTCGAAGCCCTAGGATGTCAAACTTCATAACTGTCAAAAATACCTGAATGCCAGAGTCGTGAAAGGTTGTGAGTCATTGATCTGGGGATTCCGTTGGGGCCCCTTCTCAACCGTTCGATTGTCTAGTGGAAGGTTTCACATATGGTACTTCGACGAAGTTCCACTTCGGGAGAATGGAGATGCTGTAACATCAACTCCCCGAACGCCAAAATTACGAAGTGAAGGAGAGTCGTAGATCTGGGGGAGATCATTAGGAGCCCCGCCTACCATATGCTCATTTAGGAGGAGGGACCCGCACACGGTGCTTCAGAGAAATCCTACTTCGGGAGAAAGGCATGGAAGTAAAGCCAAAACCCCCGAACGTCGAAGTTGCGAAGTAACCAGGACCATAGATCTAGGGAACCTTTGGGTTCCTTCCTAACCATCAGATTCACGATGTATTCAACTCGATGTTGACCAACTTCAGTAGAAAGGAGGAGTTTACATATCAAAACTCTCAAACACTGAAGCCCGAAGTGACAAGAGCTGTAGATTTATGGGTCTATGTGTCCAGATCTCGATCGCAAGATCTGAGGGATGTTAGAAGGCTATCAGTCCGGAGTGATGTGGCACGGTGGTGTTGCCCAAGGTGATGTGGACCCATGGTAGACATGCCATGTGTCACTTGGATTTGTGCGTATCATATACCATATAGATCCATTGGAATGTGACATGTGTCACCCCTGGCCCTTGCACGTGTCAGCCCCCGGTATGATCCCTCCTAGACAAAGTGGTTGGTGAAGTGACTGGAACTCCGGGAATCTGGGACTTCAAACTCCAGAGGAATTGGGGTATAGTATTGTAGGGATTCCATCCTAGTTGTTGACACTGGGGAACACATGACACCAGATCCTGTACTCCAGAGGTTTAACACACTGGAAGGAAGCATGTGCAAAAGGTTGAAGACCCCCTAAAGTCGCAGAGAGTTGGAGGAGATATGAACCATTCATAAACTAGGACACGTGTCAGTATATCATTAACTTTGGAGGAGATCCACTCTGGAGGATTTGAAGCTTAGTGATTCGAAAATCTCCGAAGCCCAGAGTAACAAAGAGGATCTCAACCATCCATCGTTTGGGGATGCATGGCAGGCGATCTGTTACTTCGGAGGATAGCCCCTTCAAAGAAAAAAGTGGAACAAGAATTCACGAAGGCCCAAAGCCCAAAGTTCACCTGAGCCGTCGATCTCAGAGGACAAGTGTCAGGAGATCTGTCACTCCGGTGAGATCGGAAGAGCGGTTCAGCAGGAATGCCGAGACCGATCTCGTATGCCGTCTCAGGAGCTCGAAGCCCTAGGATGTCAAACTTCATAACTGTCAAAAATACCTGAATGCCAGAGTCGTGAAAGGTTGTGAGTCATTGATCTGGGGATTCCGTTGGGGCCCCTTCTCAACCGTTCGATTGTCTAGTGGAAGGTTTCACATATGGTACTTCGACGAAGTTCCACTTCGGGAGAATGGAGATGCTGTAACATCAACTCCCCGAACGCCAAAATTACGAAGTGAAGGAGAGTCGTAGATCTGGGGGAGATCATTAGGAGCCCCGCCTACCATATGCTCATTTAGGAGGAGGGACCCGCACACGGTGCTTCAGAGAAATCCTACTTCGGGAGAAAGGCATGGAAGTAAAGCCAAAACCCCCGAACGTCGAAGTTGCGAAGTAACCAGGACCATAGATCTAGGGAACCTTTGGGTTCCTTCCTAACCATCAGATTCACGATGTATTCAACTCGATGTTGACCAACTTCAGTAGAAAGGAGGAGTTTACATATCAAAACTCTCAAACACTGAAGCCCGAAGTGACAAGAGCTGTAGATTTATGGGTCTATGTGTCCAGATCTCGATCGCAAGATCTGAGGGATGTTAGAAGGCTATCAGTCCGGAGTGATGTGGCACGGTGGTGTTGCCCAAGGTGATGTGGACCCATGGTAGACATGCCATGTGTCACTTGGATTTGTGCGTATCATATACCATATAGATCCATTGGAATGTGACATGTGTCACCCCTGGCCCTTGCACGTGTCAGCCCCCGGTATGATCCCTCCTAGACAAAGTGGTTGGTGAAGTGACTGGAACTCCGGGAATCTGGGACTTCAAACTCCAGAGGAATTGGGGTATAGTATTGTAGGGATTCCATCCTAGTTGTTGACACTGGGGAACACATGACACCAGATCCTGTACTCCAGAGGTTTAACACACTGGAAGGAAGCATGTGCAAAAGGTTGAAGACCCCCTAAAGTCGCAGAGAGTTGGAGGAGATATGAACCATTCATAAACTAGGACACGTGTCAGTATATCATTAACTTTGGAGGAGATCCACTCTGGAGGATTTGAAGCTTAGTGATTCGAAAATCTCCGAAGCCCAGAGTAACAAAGAGGATCTCAACCATCCATCGTTTGGGGATGCATGGCAGGCGATCTGTTACTTCGGAGGATAGCCCCTTCAAAGAAAAAAGTGGAACAAGAATTCACGAAGGCCCAAAGCCCAAAGTTCACCTGAGCCGTCGATCTCAGAGGACAAGTGTCAGGAGATCTGTCACTCCGGAGGAAGGCTCATTGCGAGAGTTGAGAACTCTCGAAGGCCGAAGCGTCAGAGTTCATTGTAACCGTTAGTAGTGGAGGATTCGTGTCAGGAGATCTGATACTCCAAAAGGATTTCACTTCAAAGATTTGTGTGTCTGAATACATAGGAACTGTCGAAACCCAGAGTCCCAAAGTGAATCAAAGCCATCGATTCTTTGAGGACACGTGGCGTCAGATTGTGAAATTTAGAGATTTGCCACTCCAGAGGATTCGTGTGGTGGTTGTTCATAATTTCCCAAAGCGTCGGAGCTCGAAATTGTTTTGGGCCATTGATCTTAAAGGAAAAGTGTACACCGTTGATTAGCAAGGGGACATGTGGAAGACATAGGTCCATTCTGTTAGAAAGCCACTTCGGAGGATTTGTGGAGTGTGCATGCAGATTCATCGGAAGCCCGAATTTCTGAAGGAAGAGACTGGTTTGTAGATCTCAATGAGGAGCAAAGACCATTGATCCTGTTTATGTGGTTTCAGAGGATTGTGCCTCCAGAAGAATTGGCCACAACGTGAGGCAAGAATGCCCAAAGATATTTGGGAAGCCATAACTTGCAACCCAAAGCTCGGATTTGAGCCTGGTAGGGAAGCCATAACTTGCAACCCAAAGCTCGGATTTGAGCCTGGTAGCAGTCGTTAGAATGTTATAGGTAAGTAGAAGAGGATGAAGACCTCAGACAGAGGATTTGAGATGTTAAGGAGAGAGAAATTTTGATGCCCCATCCCTAGGAAAGATACTCAGGGGCTGGGTGTGTTACATCGTTGCCTTAGACTTGTTCTCCAAATATCTTGCAAATCTTATATGCCTTCCTTTTCTTGTGTGACCTTTCTCTTTTAAGAACTCCAAGGGTCACTTGTGTGAAACATCATGTCTTTTGGGTGTGTCCTGCCCCTTCATGAACCCACACTCAAATGACTCATTTCTCCCCTCCATGGACCCAATGCACCCGTCAACCATCATGTCTTTTGGACCAGCGTGCCCCATCCTTGGGTGCACGCCCCTTGCCTTGTGAATTATCTTGTGTTGATCATCGTGACTCCTTGTGGGTATGTCGTCCAACCTCTCTGGTGTGCCCATGTTTCCAAGGGAAAACAGATCTACTCCATGGACATGCTCCTAAGTTTCTCCTCCCTTGCTGAAACACAACCCACGTCTCTATCAATAATTCTAAGGAAAGTAAGGTGTGTTCCCCCTTGGTGTCACACTTCACCAACATGCACCCAAGGTGCTCCTGCTCACACCCAAACGTCTTCATTCGCCCAACTGATCACTTCTTCATTATGCTCTTCGCCTGTTCTATCACTGAATCTACCCAAGGAGTATGCACACTCAGTGGGTGTCATGAGAGACCTTATAGTATCCTTCTAGAAAAGGAAATAATAACAAATTCTTTGATTGTCATAGGAGACTCAAGCATCATTATAATTATGATGGTCTAGAAATCAATCCCTTATGATAACAAACTTTCTTTGATCATAGTCCGAATCAAGAATGATATTGGTAGTTTGTATAAGGTCTTGTTTTATCAGTTATTACGAGAACAAAATAATCAAGTTGATTCAATGGCCAACGAAACGATTGCCTTCAATATAGGTGTCATCCAGAGAAAAGAGGGATGATGTTTTCACTCAATTCCCTAACAATCTAAGGTTATGAAGATGAGGACACTTAACATAGTAGTTAATAGCCACTTGTCTATTGAATGTGACCAATGGATATCAAGCAAGAAACCCAGACTTGAAAGAACAAGCCTTCCCCTCATTTTCATGCACATATTTAAAGTTGCTTTGGTTCTTGAACCCCTCGGCAAAGGATTGAATTCAAAAGGTGGGACAATGTTTCGTTGTGAGGGAGATGCTTGTCATGTTTAAGGGAGAAAGACCGTTCAACCAAATCTTTAAGACCTTCTCTCAGTATTTAGCTAGTTCTCTGGAATTTTAGCATGTTAGAATTTGTTTCAGGGTCAGAGTAAGGTATTTTTGTTTCTTGGTATTGGTCCTTGGAGGACAAGCATATTCAGTGTGCAGTATGTATTTTTTTTTTGTTGGTATGCCCTTAGGCTTCTTGGTTCCTTTGGAATATTCTTGGTACACGCCCTCTAATTTTGTTGGGTTTTACTTGTGCCTTGGTATTTATCCATTGGGGGACCTCTCTTTGGATTAATTTGGGCCTTAGCTTCCTATTTTTCCTGTATCATGGTATTGAAAAGCTCTGGTCAATTGGCACTCTATTTTGGAAATATTATCTGTGGAACAAGGGGTCTCCCATTATGTTTTGGAACGATTGTTTCCTTTGGGACTTTTCCTCTGTTCATTAGTTTGAGCCTTGGGATGCATTTCGTAAGCATTGGTATTATTATTTTCCTCAATTTGATGTACACGTGGATTTTAGGGAGAAGACACGAGGAGTCAATACAATGTAACAAATCCTCCCTTTTTTCAGTGACCTCTAAGGTCCACGAAAGTGAACATCAGTGCACTTCACATATTTCTATAATCATGAACACCCTAGTAGAACAAAAGCGAAAATTGATGAATTGAAAGAAAAATGTAATACACTAAGGAACATGGTTATCAACTTAGGTAAATATTCACACTTCGGAGCTTCTAACCACAAGATGTCCACAAACTTTGTTTAGGTAGATCTAAAGGAAGAAGGCACAATTCACTAAATGCTGGAGAATATAGACCTTGACAACTAGAACTCTCTTCCTACCAAACATAGGAAGGAAGAAGCCAATGGTTTCCATGTTTTTCGATAATTTATAACTCCAGTAAAGTAATTAGAATATAAGAGTGTTTTTTTAATTAAATACATGTAATTTTTTCTACAAGAATCATTGGGATGTCATAAGTGTGAACTTTTGTACTATGTTGTTTATCTTTTTATGTGATAAGGGATGTCATAAGTGTGAACTTTTGTACTATGTTGTTTATCTTTTTATGTATTAAGGGATGTCATAAGTGTGAACTTTTGTAGCCCGGTGGGTTAGCTTGAGTGGATGAGTGCTATGGTTATAATGCAAGTCCCTGACCAGCTAAATTGTTGATATTGTTGGGCCTCACTTGATGTCCCCACATGGTACTTGTACCGAAATCTTTATAAAAGGAAAGGGAAGTAATGTTATTTTTCTTTTATTTAAAATATATTTTTGAAAAAAAAAAACAAGAATAGTGTTCACAATCAATTATAGAATAAAAAAACGGCTTTATTTTGATGATTTGTCTTTAATTTAGTTACATTTATTTATGTAATTTAAAAGCAAATTGATATTTAATTATAATTAAATATTTTAAAATTAAGAATAACCATATTTAAAAATTATATATATTAAATAAAAATTAAAATTAAACTGATGAAATATAATAAAGAAAATTCAATTAATTTTTTGAAAAAAATTATGTAATTTATTAAATATAAACAAAATTACATAGTCATTTGTCAAATGTATTTAAGAGTACATTAAAGTGACTAAACAAAAGAACTTGCAACATTTTTGAGTTAGAAACTTAGGAAGGTTAGTAATGTAACAACTTAAAACATTTCTGAGTTAGAAACTTAGGAAGGTTAATAATGTAACAAATCTTTTGAAATTAAAATGTGAAGTGATTTTCTTCTTCAATATAAAATTCTTTTGGATCCTTACTAGAACATAAAATAGATAATTTTCTAACTTATCATTGTATATACTAAAATATACCAGGGATAAGGACAACCTTGTCTCACTCCTATATAAGTGAGTAAGTTTACATGTTTGTTTTTCCATGTGGAATTCAAGATTAAGCATGCCACACAGGAAAGCAAAGCAGCGCAAATAATCAAAATCTGACCATATCCTCCTAAAATTGAACTCTCTTATGCCATATAAGACTCCTATTGTCACATGTATATTAGTTATGTATTGACCATCATAAAGGATATTCGTTACTGGTAGGTTTTCACGTGTATATTAGTTTTGTATTGACCAGCATAAAGGATATTCGTTACTGGTAGGTTTTGAAAACAAAGTGGGTAAGTTTACATGTTTGTTTTTCAATGTGGCACACAAGTTTAAGCATGCCACACAGGCAAATAGATCATATAATCAAAATCTAACTCTATCCTTATAAAATTGAACTCTTTCATGCCATATTGTCATATGTATCCACGACAAAACAGGTTAGTACAATGCTACTGACCAAAATGACATGTTGATATGAACAGGAAGCACTCATATTGTAGGAGCAATCCTTATATCGATTGCTTCTGCAAGTGCCTTTGAAAATACAAATGACCTTTCTTACCTAGAATTTGTAGAGAGGCTCTTTACAGTAATACAAATAGTTTATTATTCTCCATGTGGTAGCATGCATATCATCTAAATTTAGAATGTGCATGCATGCACTCTTCAGTGAACAGGTTGTGTAACTGGTGGATCCGATTGTAATCAATTTGTTTCATTGTTTTCACTCTTCAGTGAACAGGTTGTGTAACTGGTGGATCCGATTGTAATCAATTTGTTTCATTGTTTGATAGATGTTATATATAAGAGCATACCCATAGAGGTGAAGAGGAGCAATGTAGTGTAGCACACTGTGCGGGAAGAGACAAGATGATGGTTGTATGCATGTGCTTGGCTATTGTAATTCTCCCTTGAATAATAAGAATATTGATTATCATTGCTCAATGGTTTTTCCCGTATTAGGTGGTTTCCACTAAATCACTGTGTCAATTGTGTGATTGTTGTCGTGTTTGGTTTTTGGTTTTATTATCTTTGTCATTAAAAGCTTGTTACGTTTATTCTCCTGCTACCCAACAAGTGGTATCAGAGCAGGTTAACCGAGCCGAGCAGATTTGTGTGAGTTCAAGAGAGACATTGGACTAGATCTTGCGTGAGGAAGAAATAGCACACAATTTCATGTTGTGAGGGAAAGTGTCTACAAAAACCAACTTAGAGGAGATCTGTGTGCCGAGTGTAGTAGGGTGATGGTTTCTTGTCTATCGTGGGCCAACCCTGTCAAGGGGGCGATAATTCACTTGCAAACTTCTCCTTATGGGAGGAGCAATACACTCATGGAGAGATTTCCATGAATAAAGTTAGGGCATCATCAAGTTATTGCAATGGTTTATATGAATAAAGATTGTTTGGTTTTTGTAATAGGTTGTATGAGTAATCCGGGCATGTGGAATAAAGAGATATTGATTTTGATCAAGACAAATACACAACAACTTTTCATGATCTAAAGGCATTCACACTAAGCTCAAATCAAATTTGGATAGAATATGAAGAAGTATAAAGGAGAAATACATAAATAATTTACTCATGTAATTCATATTATCGAGCTCTAGGATGGTAGCTAAAAACTCAACACAAAACAATTTAAGTGCAATTGACATGAAATAGGTGATTACCTAGTAGAAAGCTACTGAAAATCTTATCTATTTCAAGGAGAGAAAGCTTTGCTAACAGTCTCATAATTACATTCAAATAGAATAAATAAAACATAGATGTACATGCACATAGACTTGTGCACAGTGTGTCTATATATATGAACCATAAAAAAACGAATACATTAGTTTCATTGAACAATACAGTGTCCTCTCTACCCCACGGGCCTCATAACTCTTTCCCTTCTGCTTGAAACCTCTCGGGATTCCCCCCTCTTCTTGAAACCTCTCGGGCTCCCCCCTTTTTCACTATGATTATAAAGTCCCTCTTTTTATAACAACTATCTTCCCCCATTAGAAAGAAAATCATTTATAACAACTATCTTCCCCCATTAGAAAGAAAATCAATTAAAACAAATATGAAATTAGTTGTAATAGTTGCCATAAATTGCTGGGATGAATATCCTATCTCTACTTAGAATAGGGATAATATTTTTAGTCAATCTTCAACTTACTAATCATGCTCCTTAAAATATAGAAATTATTCTTTAATAGTCTGTTATAGAATTTTTATCAAATCTGGAGATATAGAGTTAATTGACCGACTGTTGATTTGATGACTTTAAATCTGGAAGAGATTATGATCCCCTGCCATCTAATGTTCCATCACTAAATCTCGAGCAATCACTACCCAAATTAGTCTTCTGAGCAATCTTGAAATGACAAGATTTGACTGCATGACTTAAGCCTGAAGATCTAAAAAAAAATCCTTTGTTGCCAATTGTATTTGAATCTAAAGAGGATCACAACTTTATTTTCCTTGAAATCTAGAGATAATCGCCATATTTCTTGAAAAGAGGGACTAATCGAGAGATTACATAAAGATCATCATACAGAACGATCAAAACCCTTGATTTTTTAATATTCATCTACCCAGTAAATATGTAAGGGGGGGGGGGGTTTAATCATCTTTGGATGATTTTAAGATGTCAACAAGTCCACCATAATAGTTCAATCAAAACGACCAGGCCGACGAAGTACAGGGTCTAAAACATCTGCTCTATTTGTTTCTCCAAGCCCAATTACTATTGAGTTTCTCTCAAAACCATCCATCTTGTTGAGAAATTGTTTTAAAGTTCTCTCACACTCATCATTATTGACAACGCATAATCGATCATCACGCATTTTGGCCATAGCATCAATCTCATCAATTAAAATAATCAAAGATGTATCCTTATTGTCACTTGTAAAGAGGTCGCAAATGCTAGAAGCACCCATTCCAACAAACAATTCCATAAACTCACTGGCCGAACAAATTATAAGTTCTCACATCTACCCCCCAAATTGATTTACTGATTTTAATTGCACCCACTAAAATTCCAAACATACATTAGCAATGTACGACAACGTCCACATATTAGCTGAGCCATTTATGTCCCAGGAGGTTGAAATACATTTAATGTGTTACATACTGCACAACAAACCTTTGGTACATCTTGTGAATAAACAAG
>CBVK0103383409.1:0-12817 GCA_900067695.1 Picea abies | reverse complement strand
AGTCAGATTACTTCCATGTATGGAAGAGAAATTATGGATGAAATTTGTGATATGGAAAAGCTCATAATGAAAATTAAGAGAAGACTAGCTTTATTACTACTCATCTCAATGGTTTCACTCTAGATTCTTGTCCTAATATGGATCTGAAACATCGAAAAACAAATGTAGATACTGTGGTTTCTTTGAATATCTCTGAAAATAACTCTCATCACAAAATTCTTGTCAATCAAATTAATTCCATTTACTGAAGGGAAATTCTCAATGAAATCTATGATCTAGAAAAGCTCATAGTGAAAATCAAGAGAAGAGCATCTTTATTACTACTCATCTCAGTGGTTTTACTCATGATTATTTTCCTGAAGATGGATCCTGATATGGATCTTAAACATCGACAAAAAAATGCAGATATTGTGGTTTCTCCAAATATCTCAAAAAATAACTCTCACCACATAAATATTATCAATCAGATTACTTCCCTGTATGAAAGGGAAATTCTAGATGAAATCTGTGATCTGGAAAAGCTCAAAGTGAAAATAAAGGGAAGAGCAGTTGTATTACTGCTTGCCTCAATAGTTTTACTCTGACTTCTTGTCCTAAATATGGATCTGAAACATCAACAAACAAATGTAGATATTATGGTTTCTCTGAATATCTCTAAAAATAAGTCTCACCACGGAAATCTTATCAATCAGATTACTTCCCTGTAGGAAAGAGAAATTTTGGATGAAATCCATGTTCTGGAAAAGCTCAAAGTGAAACTCAAGAAAAGAGTAGCTTTATTACTGCTCATCTCAATGGTTTTACTTAGAATTCTTGTCCTGAAGATGGATCCTGATATGGATCGAAATGTCGACAAACAAATGTAGATATGGTGGTTTAGCCGAATATCTCTAAAAATAAATCTCACCACAGAAATATTATCAATCAGATTACTTCCATGTACGGAAGGGAAATTTGGATGAAATATGTGATCTAGAAAAGATCGGAGTGAAAATCAAGAGAAGAGCAACTTTATTACTACTCATCTCAATGGTTTTACTCAAGCTTCTTGTCCTGAAGATGGATCCTAATATGGATCTGAAACATCGACAAAAAAATGTAGATATTGTTGTTTCTCTGAATATATCTAAAAATAACTCTCACCACATAAATCTTATCAATCAGATTAATTCCCTATACGGAAGGGAAATTTTGGATGAAATCCATGATCTGGAAAAGATCAGAGTGAAAATCAAGATAAGAGTAGCTTTATTACTGATCATATCAATGGTTTTACTCAGGCTTCTTGTCCTGAAGATGGATCCTGATATGGATTTGAAACATCGACAAATAAATGTAGATATTGTGGTTTCTCCAAATATCTCTGAAAATAAATCTCACCGCAAAAATCTTATTAATCAAATTACTTCCTTGTACGGAAGGGAAATTTTGGATGAAATCTTTGATCTGGAAAAGATCAAAGTGAAAATCAAGAGAAGAGAAGCTTTATTATTTCCCATCTCAATGGTTTTACTCGGGCTTCTTGTCTTGAAGATGGATCCTGATATGGATCCAAAACGTCGACAACAAATGTAGATATTTTGGTTTCTCTGAATATCTCTGAAAATAAATCTCACCATATAAATCTTATTAATCAGATTACTTCCCTTTACGGAAGGGAAATTCTGGATAAAATCCATGATCTGGAAAATATCAAAGTGAAAATAAAGAGAAGAGAAGGTTTACTACTGCACATCTCAATGGTTTTACATGGGCTACTTGTCCTGAAGATAGATCTTGATATGGATCTGAAATGCCAACAAACAAATGTAGATATTTTGGTTTCTCTAAATATCTCTGAAAATAACTCTCACCGTAGAAATTTTATCAATCATATTACTTCCTTGTATGAAAGGGAAGTTTTGGAAAAAAAATCTGTGATCTGGAAAAGCTCAAAGTAAAAATCAAGAGAAAAACAGCTTTATTACTACTCATCTCATTGGTTTTAATCGGGCTTCTTGTCCTGAAGATGGATCCTGATATGGATCTGAAACATAGACAAACAAATGTAGATATTATGGTTTCTTTGGATATCTTTGAAAATAACTCTCACTGCAGAAATCTTATCAATCATATTACTTCCTTGTACATAAGGGAAATTATGGACGAAATCTGTGATCTGGAAAATCTCAGAGTGAATATCAAGAGAAGAGTGGCTTTATTACTACTCATCTCAATGGTTTTACTAAGGGTTCTTGTCTTGAAGATGGATTATGATATGGATCTGAAATGTCGACAAACAAATGTAAATATTGTGGTTTCTCTGAATATCTCTGAAAATAACTCTCACCACAGAAAACCTATCAATATCGACGTCACTATACGCATTGTAGAAATTCGATATTGACGCCTTTGATACTCATCTCAATGGTTTTACTAAGGGTTCTTGTCTTGAAGATGGATTATGATATGGATCTGAAATGTCGACAAACAAATGTAAATATTGTGGTTTCTCTGAATATCTCTGAAAATAACTCTCACCACAGAAAACCTATCAATATCGACGTCACTATACGCATTGTAGAAATTCGATATTGACGCCTTTGAAATAAAAAATCACAATATTGGAATCAAAATTAACACTCTTGGAATCAAAATCCACACTTTTGAAATTGAAATTATTCAAAATTCACATTTTTGAAATTTAAATTCAAACTTTCAAAAACCAATATTCACACTTTTGAAATCCAATTTTTCACTTTGGAAACATTGATATTCACACTTTTTTAGTCTAGATTCTTACTTATCAATCCAAATTTAATTAAATGATCATTAAGTAACCATAAAGCCAACAATAGGTAGCCTTTATTATATACTTAAAATCCCTTCTTGTATAATGACATATGTTTGTACATAGTTATACTTAGATACAGAAGGAAGGTAGTTACAACTATTGTAACTACCTTGGTCTCTTTATTTTCTAATATTTTATATTAAGACTGGTATTATTTTAGTTGAGCACCATTGACTACCTTTTTTAGTACAATTCCCTGGAGTGTTTTAAGTTGCACAATTACATTAGCTCTAATATCTTAGATGAAAGTACCAAGCCAAGTTGTTTCCATTTTTTTGCTTGTTGTTCACTTTGTTGTCATATAGTAGTACAAGGTACCCATTTTAGGCTCTTTGTTCCTTAAGTGTTTGTTGTCACAAGTCTTTTGTTGTTCCTTTCATGCCTCTTAGTGGTGTAAGGCTATTAATTGGTCTTCTCCTAGCTAGTGTAGTGGGTACAATCAATCTTCTTTAGCTTTTTCTAGGAAAAATTTAAGTACTTTATCAATTGTGTTTGCATCTTCTTTGAAATGTAGAGGCACTGTTTCTTATTATCCATATGCTAGTTTGAACAAGTTTTTTGTAGTCGATTCTTTGTATGCAATCATGTATGTCCAAAAACAAAAAATTACTTTATCGTCCCAATATGATCTATCCATATTGTACATTTTATTTAAACATTTTACCAAAAAAAAATTAAAAGGCTCAATAGGACCATTGTCTTGAGAGTGATTTGGAAAACTTTTTATATTATTGATCAAAATAAAATAAAAAAAACATTAATACATCTATTGTGCTATTTATAAAATATGTTCCCGGATCACTTATGAGAGTAATTCGACATCCGAATCTAGTAATAATATTTTCATAAGTAAATTTTGTTTCTATCACCTTAGTGTAGTTCTCGACTAACTCATTTTTTGCCCATTTGGTTAAGTTCTCGACTACATTGATGATATATTTGAGCCATGTTATTTTACCTCTAGTTCAGAATGTTCCTACAAAGTCAGTATTCCAAATATCAAAAGGGAAATTTAGATTAATTGATTGGATTTGAATTTCATCTCTCTATAGAGGTATTCCTATTATCTGGCATTTATCACATGTATTTAATTTGGCTCTACAATGTTTATGCAATGTAGGAAACCACAACCCTACTTGTATTATATCTTGGGTTTTGTATCCATATGATAGTGTCCTCCATCTAATCCAAAATGTGCTTCCTCAATATATATTGCATCTCATTTTTTAGTGCACATCTTCTTAATGTATCAACAAGGCCAATTTTGTACAAATTCCCATCAATCAAAAGGCATGGAGTAGCTTTCATGGCCAATAAAAGTTTTTCCTTCTTTGATATATAAACTAGGACCTTTTCCTCTTTTAAAAATTATACAACTTCAACTAGTTCCCTCTCACATATTCTAGTTTAAATAAGTCGACATCATATAGGTCATCATCAATCCCCATTATTTCTTTTGTTGTCTCCATTCTTGACCAGTGGTCAGGAGTTATATGTGCCTTCCCTAGCTTCACAACTACTAAAAATTCAAATTCTTGGAGGAGTATCCATCTACATATTCTTCCTTGATGCGCTAGCTTGTTGACTAAGTACTTTAATGTTTTGGGGTCTATAATTTAATACAAATGGAATTTACAACAAGTAGTGTCTAAATCATGTAATTCAAAAATCATTCCTAGGCCTACTCTCTCTATGATTGAGTAGTTTCTTTCAATGTTGTTTAATTCCCAATTGGTATAGAAATTTGGATGGTCAATGTTATCTTTTCTTGGTTGTGATAAAAGAGCTTCGACGATTATGTTTGATGCATCAACATGGACATGGAATTTCTTTGACCAATTTGGGAATCTCAACATTGTGGCCTCAACCAACTTATTCTTCAAAACCTTAACAAACTCTTGATAGCCAATGCTCCAAGAAAATTTTATATCATTTTCCAGTAGTTCATCTAGAGGAAAAGTTATATTAGAGTAATGTCTAATGAAATTTCTATAGTACGTAGTGTGAACCAAGAGTATTCTAATTTTCTTTGGATTGGTCAAGGGTTTAGTTCCAAAATAGTATTTTTTTCCATATTTACTTTCATTGTTATGATCCTTAACCCTTAAAATTGAATCATAAACAAAATATTGAAAAATAAGGTATAAGTTCATGTGTACATCATATATAAAAAAAAACATGTACAGCAAATAAACATTGTACAATGATTCTTTTATGGAAGGATCAACTCATGTTCATTTGCCTCTTTGAGAGAGAAACATCGTAATGAGCTAAGCTCCAATGCATGATCCATAAGGATGACTCCATCCTTATTTATAGCTAGCTAGGAAACCCTAATTATAACTAAACATTAACTACCTAGTGGGCATTCTTTAATGAGGCCCTATTACATTTATTCATTTCTAACTACCTAATGGGCCTTATTTAATAATAAATAATATTGTGTACATATTCCACATTACATTAAATGGCTACCATAATTATCCCATTCTTGACTCTAATGGGTTCATAAACCCCTATTAATTTCACCCTTAGGGAGGATCCCACCATTCATTCATTCCTCACATACTACATGTCGAAGTAGTATGTCTATGGGTTTAGCATAGATACACTTTATTGTATTCAAAGATAGTTTGATTTGGATACATCTCTCTAGCATCATCCTTAGCCAATGAATATGATTCTTGAGTAAACTATAAATAATCCAATCATCAAAATATACATCCATAGTCTTATATATGAGTTTATGGAATATCTTCACTACTATTCGTGAGAATATAGTAGGAGCATTATTTAATCCAAAGGGCATCACTCTATATGAAAATAAACCAAATTCAATAACAAATGTGGTTTCCTCCTAGTCTTCTTTTGCTATGGAAACTTAGTTATAATGATAGAATCCATCAAAGGAGTACCATTTTTGACATGCTACTTCATGTATGATTTCATCTATCAAGGGTGTTGGTAATGGATTAGTGAGTGTTACTTTGTTCAACCTTCTAAAGTCTACATAAATAACATTTTGGATCGTGCTTCTTATGTTGGACCACCAAACTTGTTGACCTACTCCACTTTATCTATAGTATAAATAATGCTTACTACAAGCATATTATGAATCTCTTATTGGGCTACTTTTTATATATTTGTGTGCAAGTTTGTATGCTCTTTTCTTAATTATCTTTGCTCTTGGGATGAGTTCAACCTTTGTTTCTCTCATTTCTTCTACTAATAATTTAGATCCTTGCAGTCCCTTGCAAACACAACTTGATATTCTTTCAATAATTTCACTATCTCCTTTGTTTGCTTTTCCAACCAATAGACCCCAATTCATGTCATTTTGGCTCTTTCATCATTAGCGATATTGACTTCCCCTAACTTGATCTTAGCATTAATCCATTCAGGTGCTTTGGTTTCATAAGTTTTATATCTCCATCTTTTATCTCATACTATGATGCAAGGAAGTTAATCATGTCTTCTTCTTCTTTTGGTTTTTTTTATTCTTTATTTTGTAGACAACATTCACTAGTTTATGTACCTCTATATGTTATTTTTCCATCTAAATATCTTACTAGCAAAATTTCCAATCTCCATTTCCACCTTATTTGTTGTAAGAATTCCATCCCTTTGGTTGACTGGCATTATTTTGTGACAAGTCGAAGTCAACCCCTCTTCAACCTTCAACTTCCTTTTGTCCTCCTTGCTATCTCTAGTTAGTTGGTCAATAAAATATCTAACCTTCTAGACTAAATGTGTAATCATATCCTATGTAGGGAGAAAGGAAAGTGTTTTTATGAAATTGTCTTTTAGTTCACTCCAACTCCATGTTTCTCCATGTCTTTCCTCTACCTTGTACCATTTATAAGCAATGTCCTCCAATGTATTTGGGGGCATGTTTGGCCAAGATCTTTGACCATGGTATCCAATATTTCTCCATTCTTTTTCACATTCTTCCACATGGCTCTATTGTTGAAACTCTTGGTATAAACTTCTTTATTTGTGTTGATATTTTCAATTTCATTCACCCAAAGATTTTTATGAATAAAGTTGAGGTTGTTTTCTGAGTCTACAATCAATGAGAATGGGTGCTCCACCAACATGCAACCAAGCTTATGAAAGTCTAGACTAAGATTTATAATCGACCTTGGTCTCCCACATTCTTAGACACCTCTTCCACATGCATAGCAGAGGATTCTCTTTCTTTGAAACTCAATGGAGGAAAGGAGGTCAATTATGTTTCAATGGGGATCTAACTCAAAACACATTTTAATTTTTCTTTTATTGACATTAGTGTTGATGTTACTAAGATGCAATTTTGTATGCCTTCTCTAGCCCTTACATCATAATTTTCCATTTTTTATTCATAGATATTAGTGTATGGATTTTGTCCCACAAACATAGTAGAACCCAAATGAAACTCTCCCCTAACATTAATTTCTATACTTTCTTCATTTCTTTGTAAGACCTACTAAAGTTTCATAATTTTTGTTTCATCTTCTAGAGGCTCTCATCGGGGATTTCTTTCCTTCGGTTTTAGAGGGATAACAATTAATTTTCTATTTTCTTTGAGAATAATTCTATCCTTTTCTAGGGACACTATAGTTTTCATTCTTCAACCCCAAGGTCTTATGACCAAGCCTACATATGCAATGCTTCTTTCTACCAAGTCGATGATTTCAAATTCAATTGTTGTTATTATTCCCATTATGCTCTCTTTTGCACCTTTTAGTAATCCAATGGGTTCAACAAATATGATCTCATCAACAAGCTTCAAAAAATTTCTCGACCTCACTAGGTGAGGTCTTCCCATTTTTATCCAGGTGGATTTGGGTAATATGGTTACATGAAACCTAAAGTTGTCTTTGACTTATAGGATAGAATATCCTTTTATCTCCAAGTTGATCTCGGGATCATAATCATTTGCTAATTTTATCCCCTTTGTTCAGTAGACAAATATAACATAGCTACCAACTTTACGAGAACTCTCTGAAGTTCTTATTTTTTAGAGGTTGCATTTAATGGATTTTTTTACCCTTGTTTCAAAAAGTGGTGCTACTAATAGCAACCATTTTTTTTCAAGGTTAAAATTACAAAATTTTGCAACTATAATATTTAATGTTGCAAACAAAAACCTTAAAATCGACCCCCAAATCAAAAAGGGGTGCTACTAGTATCACCCCTTTTATTTCAGGGTTAAAATTATGACTCTTTTGAAATTGTGGCCTTAGAAACCTTGAAATTGATCCCCAAATCAAAAAGTGGCATTGCTAGTAGCAACCCCTTTTTTAGTTTGAGGTTCAAATTACAATATGTTTGATATCATGACCTTGGTGCCACTAAGAACCAAAACCTCGAAATCAACACTCAAATGAAAATGTGGTGCTACCCACAACACCCTTGTTTCTATTTTGAGTCTAAAATTACAAAATTAAGGAAAAAAAATATTTAAATAAATAAATAAATTGAAACAAACTAAAATTAAAATAAACATTTCAAATTAAAAACTAAAAATAAAAATTAACATTTCAAATTAAAAAATAATGTAATCTATAAGATAATTATAAATAAATAAAAAAATATGGGTTGACACCCCACATAAATAATAAATAATAGCAATAATAATAGTAATAATGATAATTAAAACAAAACAAAAATTAAAATTTAGAAAAACAACTAATTATTCCAAGTTTTTTTGGAATTTTTTTTTAAACATATTTTTAAAAAATGAATTTTAAAGAAAAAAGAAAAAAAAAAAAGCTTATCTATGTGAATTAAAAATAAAAAATAGAAAAGCGCCACTAATAAAAGAGGGTATAAAGATTATTAGTGAGGAGGTCAATCTTAAATGGGGTGCAAACCATTATTCTAGAATATTAAAACTTGGTTACAAAAATTGTTTCCACATGCAAGAAAGGATCATTCAAAATAGTGGTGGGAACATATTTGGAAATTGAGCACACCTCCCAAAACTATGGTTTTCACATGGTTGGCCCTTTCAAACAAAATCATATCCTGGGACAATCTCCAAAGGAAAGAGTGGGAGGGGCCATGTCATTTCCCTTTATGCAAAAAATCTCCTAAATCAATCAGCCATATGTTTATTCAATGCCATTTCACTAAAAACATATGGAATTATGGTTATGGTGGTCAAACTCAAATGGTAAAGGATGGATTTAGAACAAGATCTAGGGGATTGGAGCAATCAAGTCAAAGGAGAATTAATAGTTCAAGATATTCCAGTTTCTATCATTTGGTTAATGTGGATTTCTTGTAATGAGGACCTTTTCCATGGGAAAACTATGAACATTGCACAATTTTTACACAATTTAAAGGCAACACGCATGTCAAGGAAAAATGACCTAGATGTTTTGCATCGATCAAACACCCAAGTATAGCCCATGGGTTTTTTTGTGGGGTAGTTAAGGATAATATTGGATAAAGTATGGATAATGGACATCTTCTCCTCCGTAATTCTTCAAAAAAGGATTTGACATGGGTACCAATAACAAGGCCAAGTTGATGGTCTTCTCAACCCCGTTAAACTTGCAAAGGAGAAATCAATTAGGGACATGGATGTATATGGTGATTCCAAGATCATCATTTGGTGTTTCTAGTGTTTAATGCAAATGCATAATATACATCTTTAGGTGAGTGTGACTAAAGATAGAAATTCAATTCACTATCCTTCTCTCATGTCTTCAAAGAACTAAATTATGAAGTTAGTAGATTAGCTAAAGTTGTTGTAGACCTTGATGAAGGCATGTTGGAGGTAAATGAATTATACCTTGATAGGATTAGTTAAATATCAATTAGGGATTTATTTTGAAAATTCATTGTTCTCCATCATTACTTTATGTGGTTTGGTAAGGCGCAATGGTTTGAACTATTTGGAAAGTTCTTTTATTCAGTGGAATTTTTAGTTGGGGATGGATTAACCTAGGATTAGATTATTAAATGAATTTTTGTTTAAACCAAAAAATAGAGTCAAAATCATAATAGATAGGATGGATCTCTACATCTAGATTCCAACATTCTTGGCACTTAAGAATGTACTCTCTTTTTTCAAACTTAAATAAAGTAAAAAAATGTGTGAGTGTGTAGCACTGTCACAACATTTATTGTGCATATTTCCTTGATTTGTATGTGTTTTGCGCTTACAATTTTTCCTAATCCTTAACATCGTATCAAATCCTATACGATCCTCGCTCTCTTATGAGAGGGGTCCATGGTTACGAGATTTACTTAAACTTAATCCTTGTAAAGTAGTGATCAAGAATAAATCACTATGTAATTTTTCATATGTTCTAGTACTATTAGGTGGAAAAGTAAAGCCATGGCCTTATCAACCCATATTAAGGGAAAATCATGTTTTAGTGATTTGGGGTCCTAAAACTTTCAAATCAGCTCTCAGACATTAAATGGTTGTTTTAGGGGTTGAAAACCTTGAGAAAAAATATCCAAGCCCCTAAACATTTTTCTACTCATCGAGGGATTTCCAATGGTCCAAAGACAACCTAAATCCAAGTTTGTATGAGGAAAGTATGCCTCACAAGTTGATCTATGTTTTGACCATCGTAGTATTAAGTGGATGCCACATCAACTCTCATTACCCACACATGTGGAGATGATCATGTGTTACCTTTGAAAATGGTTCATGAGGGTCAAAAACCTTAAATCTAATCAAGAGTTGGAACATGAAAAAACCCTAACCCTAACCCTAGACAATTGTGATGACATGTTTCAAATTGAGCAGCAAGGAAAGGAAGGGACTTTATTCCTTTTGTAATGATTTATTGTTCCCAGCTAAACAAAGCAAAGTAGTGGGATAATTAAATAAGAACGGAGGAAGAAGACCCTGGAGAAACTATTTATTGGTCACAATGTCTGTTGTAACTCTATAATGAGTCTATCTTTATTTGCATCTTACACTATATATTTGAGAAGAAAATAGCAAGGCATGGTCCTCATCTTTTTGTTGGGATTTCTCACATCTTATGGTATACCTTGTTTTCAATGTATTGATGGTGTATTTTGAGTGTTATGCATGTTATATTACATTTAATCCATAAGAAAATACTAAATAATAGAGTAGAATCTCATAGTAATTGCAATAGCATTTAAGATCTATTGTAACAAATTGTCCACTAGAATATCCACTATAGTTCACATAACAATGAGAGAGATAGTGTAGGCATTAGGATTTAATTTTCTACTAGTGTTTGCAACTTGAATTGAATGTGCTTGCAACTTTAATTTGGCAATCTATGTTGAAGCAAGAAGAGTTCAATTTTGTTGTGGTATGTGTTTGATTTACTTTTAGGAGAAAATGAATTTTTATTTTGTTGGTTGCATTTATGCTCCTTTCCTCAATAGTTTGTTTGATCAAAACTTTTGCAATGCATGATTGGCTCAATAAATATTGTTCATGAAATGCATAATTATGCAGAATATTTGGATTGGCTTAAAGAGTGATGTTGAGTCTAAGGTAATAGAATCCTTCTTGAAGAAAAGTGAATAAAGAAGAGGTGAGAGGAATCAATAATGCACATTTAGAAAGGTGATTGTGATATGCCTCCAACTACATGTGTGGGTACATGAAGGATGTGACCAATATTGTAGTGCACATGTGTGGGTATAGCTAGAGAAGGAGTTGCACGTTGTTCAATGTTGTTAGTAGTGTTGGATTCCATCAATGGTTAGATGTATTGGTATTTATTTTTGTTGTGAGGAAGTCCTCATTGGTTTAATGTTGTTGGTGGTGTTGGAGACCCAATGGATGGTTAGATGTATTGGTATTTTGTTTTGTTGTGAAGAATCTCTCATTGATTGGATTATCGTTGGGAGAGAGAGAACGAGAAAGAGTATGTGTTGTGACATGTTTTATACTCTTTAACATTCCCCTATTTTCATTATATTTGAGGATGTTTTATCTAACAATCTTAATTAGATAACCCACGATGGAATATTGAAAAGTGTAACAATCAACAAAGACATGAAGACCAAACATCAGTAGTTTGGTGATGACACAATTTTGATAGGAGAAACGCATATTGATGAGAGTCAACTATGGGAGCATGCAAAAGTCTATTGATGAACAAATATTTGAAAAATCAAGTACAGTGTTCACAATCCAACTGAATGAGTTCAAAAAATTGTCTTAAAAATTCAAGCTTGCACACACTTGATGAAGTTAGATTCTTAATCTATTTGGGAATCTAGCTAAAGGTTGGTGTCTTAAGATATGTGGGAATCTAGCTGAAGGTTAGAGCATCCAAGGTAGAAGATCCACGACCTTTCAAAAAGAAACTTGGAAGTCTGGCCATTTAAGCTAGTTAATCTAACAAAGAGATTAGAAATTTTGAATTTTGCATTCACACAACACTTGACTTAAGTATATTTTATCATTTATTCTCCAAAAGTTATGTTGAAAAAACTTATTAAAATATTCTCAAATTACATGTGGTCTTCTAAAAGAGGTCAAAATAAATGACATAAGAAAGATCAAACCTCAAGGGACCCAAAGAAGTGGGAATTGAAAATTGAGGATCCCATGTGGATGTGCATAACTAAATGAAGGAGAAGGTTATGGGGTCTCTTTAGCATAACAACCACCTGTAGGAAAAAGTAATAACTAAAAAAAAAAAAAAATGAAGGAAGAAACTTAAGGAAATGATCTCAAAACCATTGGAAAGAAAAATCACAAAGAGGAATATGTCTTGAGATAGGTGAAATAATTATAATTTTTTTTATCTTCACACTCAAGCCTCACCCTTATTATTACTAGTCTTTAGAATTACTAAGAGAAAAAAGAAAAATCACAATCATCATTTCAAGCATGCAAAATTATATATAAATAATTATATTGTGTATAACAAACTCTACATGCAATTTTTTTATGTAAATAATTATATTGTGTATAACAAAATCTACATCTAAGATATTAGAACTGCAAAAAAAAAAAAAAAATAATAATAATCATAATAATTA
>CBVK0103383406.1:976-12146 GCA_900067695.1 Picea abies | reverse complement strand
TTTTGGTACTAAAGCCATGAAAGTAGAATTAATAGAGGAATAAATAAGCCCAGTGTTCTATATTTCTTGGACCAATCACCTAGTTCATGGATGAAACATTCATTCATTAATTCCCTTTATTGAGTTTCATCTACAGCTATGTATTTTTGTGATATACAGAATATGTTTCAAATTTTAGCTATGTATTTTTGTGATATACAGAATATGTTTCAAATTTTAACTATGGATTGGATGAATTGGCCTTGTAGCACATCTTTAAAGGGAAAAGTTTTGCCTGCTTTGTTCGCGAGGCTATTAAAATAATAAGGATTTGGAAACCTTCTTAAATGGAGCATCAAAGATATTTCCTTATCGAAATCTAATTCTTAGAATGATTGTTTGATTTTCTCTGCAACCTCCTTGTAGCTGTTCCATCGTAATGGTTGAAGACCACAACGTTTAAGTCTCGCACCAGAAATAATTGGCCTTTTCCTTCCTTCGTGGACTGTTTTAAAATCATTTTAATGCAGGGAATAAAACTGAAATCGCTGCATTCTATGCACTTTCATCACAAAGACAACATCTATTTATACGTCGCCAAAAGAGAGATTATTTCCACTGATCTCATCTTTAATAGATACTGAGCATAAGGTAGTGATTCTTAGCAACGGTGTTTCCCTTGAAGCCAAAGGAATAGGTGATGTGTAGATAGCACTGCAAGATGGTCAAGAGAGAACTATTATTGATATTCTCTATGTTCATCAGTTCATCAGATTACTGTAAAGGAATACAAGGTTGAGAGTCAAGCTAATAGATATTTGGTGAAAGATATAAGAAATAATAAAAAATATTCTTGAAGGCATAGCAAAACATGGTGTGTATAAGATTCTAGCCAAAATTGCAAAGAATAATGGTAGTGTTGCACAAAATACAACTCTTGCTTAATGTCAAAAGGTGAGAATGAGACACTGAGAACTACCATTCAAAATCTATCATCGGAATATAGTGATAGGAATGAAGAAATTGAAAACTGAAGGGCATCATTCAAAAAGTAGAAGATGAAATTGAAGCTTTGTAGAGGGAGATCAAGGCCATTGGAATTATCATGAAGAAAAGATAGTCGAATCATCCACTAAGGGAAGGAAACCCTGTATGTATTGCAGTATGCCCTAACAATAGTTCTGAGAATTGTTGGTATAGGCATAACTACATGCATTCTGGAAGAAAAAAAACATCCTTCCAAAATGTTGGTTAAAGGATGCATGTGATCATTGCAGGAAGGCTAATCTACTTAAGGCGAGTATTAATTTAACCTAGAGGCAAAAGATCAAAGAAGAGCATAAGGAGGCATTTTTGACTCTCCTAAAAATTTGGTCAGAGCTTAGTCAGATCAAGGAAGAGCATGAGGCATTTTTTTACTCTCCTCCAAAATTTGGTCAGAGCAGAGCATAGTCAAATCCAAACAAGCCAATCCTTAAAAGTCTTTGCAAAAGCAATATACAATGAGAGCATTTTTTTACTCTCCTCCAAAATTTGGTCAGAGCAGAGCATAGTCAAATCCAAACAAGCCAATCCTTAAAAGTCTTTGCAAAAGCAATATACAATGAGAGAGTATCCTAAAGTTCGAAGAAATTTGAAGGCATAGGTTGTGAACAACCATATAGAAGACGATGAAAATGTGGACACACAAAAAAAAAGACAACGAGGACATGAAGATGTGGACATCAAAGAGGAAGACAACGAGAACGAGGGATCTTTTAAAAGATGAAGACGATTACGTCTAGAGAATAAGTGTTTTGTAAAGTTGTGTCATCTAAATAAAGTCTTGTAAATGGGTACCATATCAACCTAACTATGGAGGGGGATGGAGCCCTATTTAGCTTGCTAGTGGCTAGGGCAAGGAGCTCTAGTTGTGGCGCTGAATGGCCTCTTATTGTCTTACCTACAATTCATCTTTTATATCATGTCTACGTTTCTAGGATTTAATTCTCAGATTCTATCAATAAGAAACAACTCAATCCCTCGAAAGAGTATAAGAAATGATTTGACACCTTGAGAAGCTATTCCAAATCAACTTAGTGCAATTCCTTGGAGATTTGCAATGTCAATGTCAAAGGGATCGATGTGCCAAGTGTCAGAGTTCAAATGATGTTGATTGTCGAATTCTAATATCTTTTAAGGCATTCTTGGTTACTCGGTGATTACTAAAATGGTTTGAACTCCGTATTACGGTGGTTGATAATCTAATGTGAATCCATGATGTAGAATTTCGGTTGTCAAGATAGAGAAAGATCCACAGAGCTAGTTCATGGTTGGCTGAGGGATCCTCAAAGGAAGTTTGCAATGTTGAGGAGAAAAGCACTTGCAGGTCTACAAAGGATTTACATACTCCGCATTGAGAAGTTTACTAAAACATGCAAAGAGGCCTTGCAGATGTGGGGGACAAGAGATGAGGCCTACAACAAAACATCTTATGGCAGAAAGTTGTTAAAGAAAACATTGCAAATGTTGTAACTCAAAAGGGTTTTTATATGCAACATTGGAAAAACTCCAATGGATATGGAGACAAATATACATTCTTCAAAATGTAAACACAACATTTGCAATAAGTAGAAAGCATACAATATTTCTAATCATCAAAATCAAATATCAAGGTAAAAAAAATGAGATTTCACGAAGAAGAGTCAATAACATCTCAATTCATGTTAATAAACAGCTTGGTATTTTGAGGAGGTGTAGAACCCATCTAGTAAGACAACCACTAATAGAGGTAAGGAATTTATTGAGATGTGAAAATATCTTCAAACAACCTTTGGATAATCAATTTACCTCAGGAGATTGATGGTTCTCCATAGGGAAAGTGGAATCCTTGTGCAACAAGGTGAAAGACAACTAGCATGGCAAGTGCATGGACAAGTCGTGTGTTGTTACAAAGTTTAGAGTGTTCACAGCTCTAAACTTTAATCATATGGAAGTAGACTCAAGGGTTAACTCAATTGGTAGATGCGCTCTTATACAAAGTTATACAAAAGTTTTGCATATCCTCAAACACCATTACCCTGTGAAAAATGTCTAACATCATATTGAATGCATGGTTTCCTTTATGGCATATACTCAGAAAACACAAGTGGCACATCCCAAATATGAGCTTCATGCCACTCAATGAAATTGATTGAAGATACGTCCCTTTATGGCACATACTCGTAAACACACAAGTGGCTCATCCAAAATATGAGCTCCATGTCACTCAATGTATTAAAGTGAAGACACTTGGCAAATACTTTTAAAACAAGCTGTAGCTCATCCGTAATATGAGTTTCATGTCACTCGATGGAGTAGATTGAAAGGAATAAACAAATAATTGGATTGGTTGGCTGCGATGATGATCATTAGGCAAAGACCACAACCGCAAAGTCTCTAACTCAATTAAAATCCAACAACATTGTTAATCTTGCAGCATTAGCTTTTCAAAGAATCAACACAGGCTTTGAATAGAAATCTGCTATAAATATTCTGCAACATTGACACTGGGATATATCGATGCTAGCAAGTTGAGACAAAGAAAGCAAGTTGATGCTAGGCAAATCTAAAATCGAGCTAGACAAGCCAACGCCAAGGAAATCGCCGTTAAAGCCAACAATGAGGATGCTGATGCTGAAATATGTCGACAATAAGGATGCACGGATCACTACTAGCTTCAAACTAAATGAACAAAAACTAAAAATAAATCTAATTTAATTTTTCAAGGAAAGTACTCCAAGAATTAAAAACGACGATGAAATGAATGCACATGCCCTTGCAATTCACTATTTTTTGATAAATCCCCTTACTATAGGCTAGATTATCTCTGAACTTGACTACCAACTTCTAGAAGGCACTGGAAGAAGTTGATACAACCCAAGTTTACAGTTGGAAGGCCTTATCTGACCATAATAGGTAGTCTTCAACGTACTTCCGCAGCATTGCCAACAAAATATTTCTGCAAATACTGGCTCTTTCATTGAAGTAGACCTTGAAAGGCTGACCAACCTCTGTCGTCTTGGTTAACTAGAAAAATAGCAGCGTTAGGATCATATCTATAGGGTTTACTCAGGTCAAGGATTGATACATCCCCTTTTTTGAAGGACCCTTCTGGCGTTTTCCGGGTCCGAAAACACCAAAATGACCACCATAGGAAGAAGAATGTGCCTATCACAACAACTGCTGGCGTGCAGAACCTGCAGGAACAAAAAATTGAGCCACTTTATAAAGAATCACATCAAAGTATTATCCGAAGATTCAGCAGTAGAAGACATTTTGATTTGTCAACATTTTGAATCCAGATTAGGATTCATCTTCAGGACCATGAGTCCTGATTAGGATGAGTCCTGAAGATGAATCCTGATCTGGATTCAAAACATTGACAAATCAAAATGTCTTCTACTGTGGATTCTCCAGATAATATTTATAATGAGTCCTGAAGATGAATCCTGATCTGGATTCGAAATGTCTTCTACTGCAGATTCTCCGGATAATACTTAATCTGATGAATTTCACCGCGGAAATCTCAAAACCGAAAGAACACATATTTGACATGGTACTACAAGAAAAGTTCTTGATTGACCAAAGTCAGCTACTGCAAAGGTAAAATTATAGACCTGAAGTTTGGCTCAGAAGGATACAAATCTTTCCATTCGTCATAATTAGAAGACCCAGTTTCCAAGATACTGATCAAGGTGTGCACTGGTTACTGACTAAGAAATCCTGCAACATGATTTATCTTTCTCTTCTTGTACTTCATAATATGGTGACACTGTTGCGGAAAAGATGCCGACTTCATAGGTCAATGCTCTTGTAATTTGGACTGCAAATTAAACAATCAGAGTGGTGCTTGTACTGGTGCATAACATTCACTTCCATAAGGACTGTAATTCTGTTTTGCTTGAAAAAATATTTCAGAATGATAAGCTGCCCGATATTCTCCCTACTTAAGAATAGTGCCTAAAAACACTCTAAGGCATATAATAGTTCTTCCTTGGGCACTATAATTCGGTTTTGCTTGAGAAAAAATTTCAGAATAATAAGCTACATGATATCCTCCCTATTTAAGAATAGGGCCTGAAGAAAACTGAGACATATGTTTCCATGTCAAATGGCTGTTCAAATAAGGAAGAACAAGCATGGACAAATTTAGAGAAACATTGATGATGTTTTAATATTGACTCCCTAACATCAAATGTTAATCTAAAATGGGGCTTTAGATTATTTACTTTTATTTATTATTAATTTATTACATTATGTTTCATCACAGGTGTTCTATACATAACGGATCATTAGACCAACCATGTATATACAAGCCCAAACGAAAACCACGCAGAATTGAAAAAACACCATGATAAAAATCCAACAAAATGATCCATATAAGGACGTTATAAATCTCGAATACCTGTACATGGCACATTGCAAAAGACCCCCCACCCACATTTACACCTGGCCGTAGAGGATCTTCAATCCACAATGGAGCTGGGCTCTGCCATTCGTTTTGCCAGAAGATCCCACCTACATTTCCATTTCTTCCCTGAAAGAAAACAAAACTAAGAAAATGCTGCTAACAATCCAATCAATTGTTTGCATAACAGACACAAGTAGTTAATTTCTTTTACCTGTAAGACAAGGCGTGCACATGTAAAGTCAATACATAATCCAAAGTAGTATAAAAAACCAATCAGTAAGGTTCCTAAATTCAGTGATCCAGCAATCTCCTGAAGCCTAAGTAACTGGTCTATGACAAGGTTGGCCCTTTTAAGCATAGTTTCTCCCTTGGATGAACCATTTGATGCTACTGAACATTCTTTGGCATACAGAGAACTGTTGCTTGCAGATTTGATTGAAGCACCTCCGTTTCCAAGCTCATGATGAACAGTTGAATTGGAAACAGAGGTACACTCTGTAGACATCTTAGATGACAGATTAGATAAATCTTCGCTAAAGGAAGACCATGATTCAACTGGTATTAAGGTTGCAGGACATGTAGGCACATCCACAGCCAATGCAAGAACTTGCTGCAGAAACAATCACACAAATGGAACCAAAGGCTTAGTAAAACAAATAAGATAGATAAATGCATGTTTGTTTTATTCTTGAAATTGAAACATGAAGCATCTATAGATTCATCGCCTTGCAACTCTATTTTATTGTAAGGAGCCATAGCACTTGAATCAAATGATATCACAAGTGACTAATGTCCTAGACAGGAGTTTCTAAACCTTGAAACAATTTTGAATGCAACATATATCACAAAATAACATGAAAGGAAACAAGTTATAGATACCTCTAGGTAGAACACTGCCATCAAATATAGAGAATAGGACCCCAGACCTCCAGAATATACATTATTCAAGCTTTTATGATGCAAATATGATTTAAGTAGGAGAACCTGCCAATTAAAAATCATTAAGTACAAATTTTAAAAGTGCAGTAATGCTCATTATAAAATACTACAAAAAAAATGAATTAAAATCGGAGACTTAATCATAGGTTGTGTTTCTCACCAAAGGAGCCAAAGGTGGGAACTGATGCAACTTCTCAAAAATGTACTCCCTTGCCGCTGCACCACTATGAGTATATTTTCCAGCCTCNNNAAATGTACTCCCTTGCCGCTGCACCACTATGAGTATATTTTCCAGCCTCGAGCCTTTCATCCCACTGGCCATCACTTTCATTCTTGGTAGACCGGTCTCTTCTTCCTTCAATGGTAATATCAATGGCAACAACTTCCAAAGGAGATACTTCTTCATCAAATGCAGCTAATGCGGGCTTGCATTTGAGTCTAATTACTGGTATATGCGCAGATTCTACTGTAGTAAGCCCTTCACACCAGCTGCATTCTCTCAAACGCTCAGCAAGTACTCTAATCAATGATGTTGGTTCTCTTTCAGCAGTAAGAATTTCCAATTTAGAGATTGGAGCTTGATACGACTCATCAATCACAACCAAATCAACATCACTGTGGGAAAGGCAGAGTCCCGTTGCAAAGGAGCCAAATACCTGAAAACCGTCAGAAAAACAATCGTTATACATCCACATAACATTTTGATTTAAGGCAAGATTTTGAGTGGCCAGTAAAGGAATGGCCAGCTCGTTAGAGCATAAGAAAAAGTGTTTATTTGCTTCCATTTGTATGGGAAGCAAATAAATAATTCCGGGAGAAACTAATGACCATATTGAATTGGCAAATTACCAATCTCGATAAACTGGTTAACCAGTTCGATTGGGTAGCCAATTTGAGTATTTACCTCCTGAGAACAATTACTAAATGCATGCTAGAATATATTATGCATATAAAACACATTCCTCCAGCCAAGAAGGACATATAGTAGGATCACAGGAACTTCACAATCCCGGCTGGCCACTTGAAAGCAATGCACAAATCTTATCAGCTGTTCTTGCTGTCGAACAAAAATGATAAAACACAGAAGAATATAGAATAAAACGGATAACATGCAACTCACCTCAATATTTTTCTCAGGCCACAAACACTTCACTACTTTGCGGACACATTCAACTGCAGCCTCCACTTGAAGATAAACTTCTGCAGTAGGTCTCACATTGTGTGCGAATTCCAATATCTCAAAATGAATAGCATGAGCATTAACTTCAGCACCTTCCAACAAGGGATGTAAGGGACGAGAAGCAGTATCACTAGTTGAACCATAGAAAGGTTGCACTAATGGGCATGCCATCCAATTATCTTGCTGAAGTGTGTCTTTGTCTCCTTTATCTCCACCCACTTCTGATGAATAAGAAAAACATGTGGAACTGTAAAATCCCTCTTGAATAGAAACAGGGACAGGAAAATGGAGAACTGGAATCTGTGAAACCCATGGGACAGGAGGTGCTGCAGCATTGAACGTTGTAGACAAAAGAGACGGCAAATTTGGTTGTTGTACTTGCTGCCATATTTTCCTTCTGTGCTGCTGATGCTTGTCACCAATTTTCAACTTATTATAACACTGCAAGTGAGAATTCTGCATGGACGTACCAGGCTTGAAATTCTGCTTAAGAGAACTAGAAGTTGATCTTTGATTCTGCTGGTCACTGGATTCAACATTTAAGTACCTTTGATTACCATATTTTTTTTGTGGTTTGGACAAAGCCCCTCTCTCTTTGTTGTCTGAATATCCAGTAAACTTCTGATCTGGTAGCCTCGGCACATCACTATTTACAGCAGGATCTGGATTATGTAGATTCCTTTGTAAGCCATCGGCCCCTGGGTACATAACTTTACATCCCCCTGACTCATAAGATTGGAATGGTCCTCCAGATTTAGAGTTAATTGAACCCTTTGCACCATCACAGTCTTCTTTTCTCCCTTTATCTACAGTCACCCACCTTCTAGAAAGATACTGATTGCCCACTTTACTTAAAGAGATATGTTCCTTGTTATTTTCTGTCCGTTGTTTAGATGAATAGACAAAACTTTGTGGCCTAACAAGTTCAGTTGGTCCAGAATTGTTTCTAAAGAAAGCATCCCTTGGTTCTGAGAAATGGACAGAATTGTGGGGCTGGCTATTTGATACTTCCTTCTTAATCCAGGAATGCTCATTCCTCTTATGTCTTCCACTCAAGCTTTCAAGTGCCCCATTTGAATATGTCCCGGAATTAGAAGGAAGATAACCAAATTGTGCCTGGATGCCTCTGTTATCAGCCAAAGTTCCTTTTGTACAGCAGTCCTCTTTTCTGGGCGATGCATTGCTAGCAGATGTCCCATACTTCAATGCAGCCCTATATGAAACAAAACAAGTATTTGGTTCTCCATTGCCTATTGAACCTCCAGCACCGGAGCCATTGCAATTCATGCCCTCTACTTGGTGTATATTCAAATTCTTACCTTGTGAACTCTTACTACAAACAGTGCGCAAAGAGGACACACTTAAACAATCTGACTCAGGTCTCAATCCTTGTGACACGAATTCCACAAAATCACCTCCCCTATTTCCACTATAGGTGTCCTGAACCTCCTTCGGTTTGCTACTGCTGCAACCAAATAATTTGAGCAAGTTCTCGGCCTGAAAATTAGAAGTATTGGAGAGTTTTGTTATTGCCATAAAGTTTAACCATCTATTCCTAGCCAATCAGAGTCTACTAGTTCCTTTTGTGAATATGTTTTGCGGCCATTCTACCTCTGTTGGAGACAACTCTAGAAGAAATTTAGACTGATCATAGTGGCAAAGAGTTGATTTAACTCTTTCTACATCAAGAGAGGGCCTCCTTTCTCTTACACAAACTCTAACCTGAGAGACATCCCAAGAAGATGACCATAAATCTTATATGCACCAAGATTGAAAAGAAAATAATTGCTGCTCAGATTCCATGACAGCTTATAAAAAAGATTCAAAATTACAATACAAAATGTGGAAACCATATATATATACATCGGGAACTAAATATAGTCACAAACTAAAAACCTCTAAGTACCGTACGTGGTAAACAAGGTTACCTGGACAGGATATTTGGATGCAAATGCTTTCCCACTTTGTTGAGGTTTCAAATGCTTCCATACAAAAGGCTCCAAATGTAATCCACCGTGACAAGATGCCTAAGAAGACAGAATCCAAATATCAAAAAGATGCCATGAGTTCACTGTTTCTACCAAACACAATCACCACCATGATGGCTAAGAAGACAGAATCCAAATATCAAAAAAATGACCTGCTCCCATTGCTTCTACCCAAGTCAGTTTAGTGTTTTCAGATTTATAACTTTGCTATACTATTTTGTCCATATGGGACGACCTGCCCTGGTAAAGCAAGCAAGCACTTGAATCATTTCACCAAAAATGTTATCTACAAGAATCACGATAAAACTGAGAGAAACCATTCTCAGGCTCTTTCTCAATCTTTTTTAGTATTCAACTTTCTTTGGTCCTTGTCTAATTTTAATGCTTTATGTCTTCTTCTACTTTTACTCTACTTCTCAAAGATGTACTAAACACTCTCATTGCATACTCTGCTTATGTAAACATTAATATTTAAATTAAATTAAATTAAAATTATACATGTCTAAGGATGGTCTTGAAAGACTCATAAGGACAGACTGAAATCAAACTGAATTGACATTATTTTTAACAACAAAATGAAATGAATTTCGATTATCACACCCAATTAGGAGATCTTTCTCTATGACCAATAAGACAACATTTTAGCTTCCATCTCCAATTTCACCCTATCATTTCGATTTGAAATATATCCTTCCCCAAGAAAAGCCCTTGTCATCAGGGCGCGTTCCTCAAAGCACTTTCAAGGAAATAGAATAAAATATGTGTTGATATTAAAATGCATAGAACCAAGAAAGATCCGGAACCAAATTAACATTTCCCCCGATGAAAGACCTACATTTGATTTTAAGCTAAGTGGAGGTCTCATACGTAATTCCGTGCTGATTCACCAACCCCCAAATCACCGCCACCCTAAAGGGTAGTGAAGCTTGAACAACAAAAGCCTATCAAGTTTCCTCTGTGCCTTAACCAAAAGGCAGACGCTACCCAAAAATGGGCATCAAATAGTTTTTCAATTATATCGTCGGTATTTCCATTGTGTAAGGAAAAATTTCAGCTGAGTCTCTAGTTAATGTCCATCACTGTGTTTAAGTTAAAAATTTCTGACAGATTATTATTTCATCCAATAATGCATTCTCTGTTTTTTGAAATCTCATTAGGCTGAAAGGTTCCTAAAGCCATGAGAGTCTCAATTTCAACTAAACTACAACACCAATTCGTGTCAGCTAATGTTCATCACTGTCTTTAAGTTTATATGTTCTAACCGATTACTATTTCATCGGATACTGCATTACCTGTTTTTTGAAATCTCATTAAATTGAGAAGCTTCTAACTAAACTACAATCCCAATTCATGACAACTAAACCCCAAAAACATATGCGAGAGAATCAAATCAATTATTACTTTCGAGCACAAACACCCAAGAATTGATGTACAGTGTGTACCTCAAAAACGCCATGCAAGCGCCTGGTTGAAGAATTGTAAAGAAACAACGGTAAACCAGGCCTTATGGCCTTCGCTGTCTCCAGAAACTCCAGAGGTAACCCTGGAAACAGATATTCATGCAATATAAACAATAAGCACTTAAGGCCATATATGAACAAATATAACAGTCAAATGTCCTCTCTAATTTACTAGACAATTCCAAGCAGGGGG
>CBVK0103383395.1:0-12111 GCA_900067695.1 Picea abies | reverse complement strand
ACCTCATGTTGACCCTTCACCTTCTTCACCTGTTGCGTCTTCTTCCCTTTATTCTTCTTCTCCCGGTGAAAGCTCTGAATATGGTAACTAGGTGGATAAGAATAAGAAGAAGAAAAATAAGCAAGGGAAAAAACTTCCAATCACTATAGGACATGTTGGAAGTAATCAACCAGTTACTGTCAATCAAGTTGGGAATATTGATGAGGTTCACAAGCCCACCAACACAAATATCAAGCCCAAATTCCCTTGAAGGATTTGTAAGGGTGACCACATTCTTAAGGATTTCCCCGGTATTCCCAAGGTCTTAGACGTGTGGCCCACAAGTTCTGAACAACCTATGTCATCAGCCATTGCAGGTCATGCTGGTGACAACCTGTCAACTAGTGAAAGTAATGTTGGGGAAAATGAAAGTAGAGTCAAGTTTCCTTGTAGGTTATGTGAAGTTAGTCATAAAACTCACCTTTTCCCTTGTATGGATGAAGCCTCAAAAATGTTGGAATACCATTTTTTTTTTCCAACAACAACTTCCAACTAGTTATCATAAGCTCTCTCCTCACCTACCATTGGTTTCTAAAGTGGTTGATCCGGTTTCCTCGTTGGTCCTCCCACTCTTCTTTCGAAGAGTGAAGTTAAAGTTGTTGATATTTTTCCCTCATTAATCGATACCACTCTTCCACTAGAAAGTGAAATACAAGTGGTCATCCTGGGTCCATCATCGATCGATCCCATCCTCCCCTTATATAGTGACATTCAAAAACTGATCAATCTGATCCCATCATCGATTGATCTCACTCTCCCATGAGAGAGTGAATTCGATAACGCTCATGTTGTTTTTACCAATACTGATTCTTTTATACAAGGGGGGATTTCACCTTCTACTATGGAACCCCCTCCAAGTAGTGAGGATAATTTTTTTTATTAGCATAGTCTAATTAGACCTTTTCTTCCTTCTTACGTACCTTTCCAAATCATTGTTTAGGTTTGTGGTAGTCACATTCCTCATACTATTGTCGAAAAAGGTGCTTCCATTAGTATTTTATCCTCAACTACTTGGAAATATCTAGGTTGTCCTCATCTTGTTTCAGTCACCCATAATCTGTTAGATTTTAACAAATGAATCATTGAACCTTTAGGGATCCTTCAGTAATTTCCCATTATTTTAGGAGGGAAAACCATCTCTATTGATGTTATGGTAGTTCAAGACCCCTTGGATTTTACTTTTATCCTTGGGCGAGATTATGTTTATGCCATGAAAGTTATCATGTAAACTCTCTTTTGAGTGATATCTTTTCCTCATAATGGAGAATTTGTGACTATCGATCAACTTTTGTTTGTTGTTCCTACTTTGACTCCCAACCACTAGCCTTCCATAAATGGTCCTTATGTGCAAGTGGTATAACCCCCGCCACATGTTAATTATGTGGCAATGTGTTCCATGCATTCAGCTCCAGATGAGAATGCAGCTCTCACTGTATGCTTGGATTCTTTGACTTTGATCTGATAGTGGACATGGTCATCTCTTCAATAGGGGTATCAAAGCATGATCGCCTTACCCCTATTGAGGCCCTTGACATGTATTCCTTCTAGAGAGTTATTCTTCCATCCAATGAAGATCTCATGGAAGCCATGATCGAGGTGGGTCCCTTGACATGTTATGAGAATAGTCCTCTTAGAAGCCATGATCAAGAAGACGTTATGAGAATAGTTTTTTTTTATGTGTCAAGATCGCTAAAAAATGAAATAGAGAGTTCAAGCATAATTTTTCTTCTCTGTGTCAAGCTCATTAAGAAATGAAACAGAGGTCTAGGAATCAAATCTAGAGGTTATGAGCATAGTTTTATTCATGTGTCAATCTCATTAAAAAATGAAACAACCACCTCTCCCGTTAAGTCGTGTCTTTCATTAGAAATCATACCTGAACCTTCATTTCATCCACTTGGGTCAATTGATCCTCTTTCTTCCTCCCTCTCTAGTGAACATTTCTCTATTAGTAACCATGATTCTATTCCATTGTATAAATTGGTGATAGGAGAAGAGACAATAAATGAAGTGAATCTCAGGGGACATGTCTTCAACCTTTGTTTATCATGTTGGAGTTAAGTTTCTATCTTATCAATATGGGAGAAAAGTACCAACCACCCATGAGTATCCTCCATCAAAATCTTTGCACATTACATTGGGAAGTTCTGAGAATAGTTAGTTTTTAGTTTTAAGCTCATTTTAAACAATGAAAATGGTTTTGAGCATATTTTATTTTCTAGTTTCAAGCTCATGAAAAATGAAACCTACCCAAGAACAATTTTACTTTGTTTTCAAGACTATGTAAAAATAAAACCAATCATGAGCATAGTCTTTGTTCTTTCTCGTGCTTGTAAATACATGAGAACATGTTATAGAGCATATTCTTTGTTCTTTCTCTCTCTTGTAAATGCATGAGAATAAGTTATCGAGTGTACTTTTATCACTTTTTCAGACTTGTAAAAGATATATGAAAAAGGAACCCTTTCGAGTCTCCTTTAAGTTCTCTTCAAACTCCCTAAATGTGAAATTTTTTTTGAGCAATCTCATTGTCCATCATGATTGTTAAATTGAATTAGAAAGAACATCTATCGAGTGGTATTTTATCTCTTTTTCGGTCTCATCAGACTATTTACAAAAAAGGAACACCCTGACCATATTGGTTAGGAGAGTTCTTATAAGTATTATTTTATAGTTTTTTGGGATTAGGAGACTAAAATTATGAAAAATTCAATATGGAGTCTTCTTTAACATCATTTCATACTCTCTAAATATGAAAAGGCCACTAAGTTTACCTTCTCTGGAATCATAAAACTTTACATTGAAGGACCCATATGGGATTGAACTATTACTTCTTCTGGTTCATTAAACATGGGAAGAGGGGCTCATCAAAGATGAGTTATATTGAGCATGTGTTATCCTCCTCTAGCTCATTAAACAAGAAGTAGGTACTCACCAATCATGGTGAGGGCGGGGAATTTGAGAAGTGGGTCACATTTTTGAAACATTATGGCAATTGTTTGTCATCCTTGAACATACAACCTTTCTACATTATGTTTTATATTTGGGTAATCCATTTTTCTCTGAGTCATTCAAATTCCATGTGTCGTCATACTCTTTTGACTCATTCGAAGATAACCTTTGGTTTTTTTCATTCTCAAAGCATCATCCTACTCTTTCGACTCCTTCGAAGAAAAAATTTGGTAGTCATCGCACTATGGTGATCATCACATTATGTTTAGATCCTTTCCACATCAAGTCAAATGCTTCCAAGGCAATTGTCTTGCCCCACAATGATCAAGGGAAGTATCAACCTTACAACCACTCTAGAGTATTCATACCCATGTTAGTCTATCCCCATTTGATACATCACTTTTCATCATTATCATATATTTGGTTTTTTTCATTGATGGAGGATACATCATGGCCATCCTTCGACGAGTCTATTCATGTCACCTTCAACAGATTATCTAGGAATCATACTTAGAAACCAATTAGTAACTTGGAGCCTCAATGCCTCAATGACAGGTTTCCTCATTTTTTGTAATGGGTTTATATCATTGACCTATGATCAGAAGATTCCACTGAATGTTTGACTTCATATCATTGATTCACACCCATTGGATTGTACTAGTGTACCTTGGGAATCATTAACATCACTGATGAGTTCCCTCTCACTTGTTAACTGTATACATTAATGTATGATAATCAAGTTTTTTCTACCATGTTCGACATCAAGACATCTATTCACATGGATATAATTGTAACATTTTGAGATTAGGATGAATACACTAGGTTGGGCACTCGTTTTGTTATGTTATTTTCCCAGGTTTCATTGGAGATCATTTGACACTACTGTATATACCGTCACATAGATCCACTTTGTATTGGTCGGTGGCTATGTTGTTTTGTCATATTGTATCTCCACAATGTAGTCTTTCGTAGTTATGACTTGATTGAGTCATGGAGATATGGATCCACATTGTATGTTTGGTGGCCATATCCTTAGTCATTTCTTTCATGGATCTACAGTATATTGGTCGGCGATCATGCTTCGAGTCATCTTGTATCGATCACGGGTATGCCTACCTCGAGATGATTTATATATATACTATTTCATGTTTGCTTACAGCTTCAATCCATATCTCTTATTCCAATACCCTTCTCATGTGTAAAATATTTCTACCATCAATGTTTCTTATGACCTCACATTTTAGGGGGAAATCTGTTATATGTAAAATTTACACATTACCTAGTGTCATACTAAGTGCCGCACTTATGCCACTTTTTCATTAAGTGTCACACTTATGTAAAAGTCACATTTATTAGTTTCATAATTCCAAAACAACACTTTCCTAAGTGTCTCATTTGTTTTCATCACTCTGACACCTTGGAAAAACACTTAGTCATCATCCATATCCATTAGAGAGAAGAAAAACCCATTTTGGAGGTAAAAAACATGACTTTTTCCCTCATGTTTTGACCTAGTTGGAAGAGGGAAGCCCCCCTACCATGAATTAGGGAGTTTCCCCCCCTCCTAGATGCCCCTTGGTATACCATTCAAGAGTGTCTAGGATGCCTTCTCTTCCACTATGGGGGCCATCCTTCCTATTAGGACAATTTTAACAAACTACTCCTTTTTCTATGTGAGAGTTCCAAGGATATTTGGGTTGTTATGATTTGAGATGAATCATGGATTTGAGTTCCTCAATTTTTGGAAATCAATACTAAGCTAAGCAAGAAGATCATCAACCATTCCCTTGATTCCCTATGTTGGTTAAACTTCCCAAGTTCCTATATAAACCAAGCCATTCATGAGTGAACGACGATTTTCTGGGTGGATGAAAGGCGTAAAACTTTTGATATTAGACTTCAGAATAATTTTGTAGAATTATGACAGTGCACATAAGGGGATGGAAAGGTGAGGTATGGAACATGCTTGTAACAAATCACTATTTCAAGTGTTTCGTGTTTCTCATATTAATAAATAACATATCCTATTCCCATACATCTATCTTATTCACTCTTTCTTGCATATGTCTACTTGTGTTTCAAGTAGGATTTTTATCATATGACATTAGGTAGTAGTGGTAGAGAGTTTTTCTATCCTTTTTGCAGGTTCAGCTTCATGTTCGATTTTTGGATATGGAGTTAAATCTTCTGAACAAAGAGAATAGACTACGAGAAAATTTACCATTCCCTTTTCTCTTCTCTCTCTCCCTTTGCAAGTAAAGAAATAAAATAGGTGGAGTTTGGAATGTTAGTGTCTATATGTTAGAACTATCTTGGTTGAAGAAAACCTAGCTAAGGAGAGATCAGCCTATTTGTAGGGTGAGATTTCCCACAACATACATGAATAAAAAGGAAAGTTGTTGAAATGGTAAAACACTGTACATTAAACATGGATAGAATGGATATTAATTTAGATCTAAATATTTCTCCATTAGGATCTTATGATCTACTCATTGGCATGGATTGTTTGGAAAAACATTCATCTCTTCTAAACTATCATGATAAGGATTTTAATTGTATAGACTATTTTGAAAGAAACATAATAATGAAAGGAATACCGAGAGGAGTGTTAGTATGGAAAAAAATTTCTTTACATTTAGAAATTAATGCAAGGAAAGGATGCAATATTTATGCCATGCACATATCTGAAAATATTGAAGAAATGAATAAAAATTTGTTAATTGAGGATCGAATACTTAAAGAGTTTCAGGATGTGTTTCCAGATGAAATTATAGGATTACCTCCTAGACGAGACATATGTTTCACTATAGACTTAGTACCCATATCTACACCAATGTCTGAGTCCTCTAACCAAATGAGTACTCATGAATTGAAAAATCTTAAGACACAACTTCAAGGTGTGTTAGATAAAACATATATCAGACCTAGTGTGTCTCCATGGGGAGCACCATTTATTTTTTTCAAACATAATATGGAACTTTCCAATTATGTATTGAGTATACAAAACTTAACAATATGACTCTTAAAAACAAGTATCATTTGCCTCACATGGATGACTTGTTTGATCAAGTTGGAGGAGCTAATATTTTCTCTAAGATATATTTGCGGTCAGGATATTATCAAATTAGAATTAAATAAGAGGACATTCATAAAAAACCATGCTGAACTAGATATGGACACTATGAATTTGTAGTGGTACCTTTTGGTTTAACAAACGCACATGCTACATTTATGTCTTTGATGAAAAATGTGTTGAGAAAATATTTAGAAAAGTTTGTATTTATATTTATATATGATATATTGATCTATTTGGAAACCAAAGAGGAACATGAAGAACCCTTGAGAAAAATCTTATAGACACTTAGAGAGAACCAAATTTATATCATGTTCAATAAATTTGAATTTTACCAAGATAGGGTACAATATTTGGGACATGTTATCTCGAGTGAAGGAATCCCAACTGACCCAAAAAATATCGATGCCATGTTAGATTGGTCAGTTAATAAACATGTTTCAGGTTCTCGATACTTCATGGGAATCACAGGTTATTACCATATGTTCATAGAAGGGTTTTCCAAACATGCTTATCCAATAAATTCATTGTAAAATAAAGGAATCAAATTTAAATGGATAGAAAAATGTCAAGATAGCTTTGAAAAATTCAAACAATTATTAGCAATGATACCCATATTCAAGATAAAATATCCACATAAGGATTTTTCATTCTGTACTAATGCCTCAAATGAAGGGTTAGGAGGACTGTTGTTACAAGATGATCATGTGATTTCTTATGAATCACAAAAATTGAAATCTCATGAAAATAATTATGCAACACATGATATGGAATTAACTTCTATTGTGCATTCTTTAAAGATGTGGCAACATTATTTGTTGGGTAGGATATTTTTTTTGAAAAAAATAATATTAGTCTCAACTACTTTTTCCATCAACATACATTATAGCATAAAATGCCACACCTATGCATTTGTGTTATGGCCTACCCTTCCCTTTGTCTTGCAAAATCAAAAACCCATTTTCCTCATCAAGTCATCTAAAAAACATGATTTTTGAACATATCCTCATGTTTCCTTTGAGAAACATGCGGACATTCATGCCTTTATGGTGTGCAACCCACAGATGCCCTAAAAAATAATGAAAAACAAAACAGTTCTTAGATTGCAGGTGGGATTTTCAGTTAGGCTCATTTCCCAATGTCCTTGAGCCCATAAAAAATGGATTCCAACCTCCCCAACCCATTTGGGAGGGTATACAATAACCTTTGGGGGAAATAATGAGAAAAAGTCTAATGGTGCAAGGTTATGCTGATAAAATTGAGCAAGCTTCCCTTCCCCTTCATCCTCTGAGAAGTTTTTCCCCAACTTGGAAACTCCTTTTCCAAATTTACTTCCTCTAGTATATAGTTATAATGTGTTCTCCTATCCTTATCGGACTATCTACGAAATAGTTTCAATGAGTTGATGCTTGAAGGACTTCATGAGTAACTCGAGTGATTGGTTCTTAAATGATGCTAGATGCTTGCTCAATTTTCTTAGCATAACCTTGCACTAGTAGACTTGTCCTCATCATTTCCCCCAAAGGTAATTTTATACTCTTTCAAATGGGTTGGGAAGGTTGGAATCCATTTTTTACTGGATCAGAGATGTTGGGAAATGAGACCAACCATAAAACCTACTTGAAATCTTAGAATTGTTTTATTTTTCATTAATTTTTAGAGCATATGTGGTTGCACACCATAAAGACATGGATGTTAATGTGTTGCTAAAAGGAAAATGACAAATATGTTCAAAAGTCATGTTTTTTAGATGTCTTGATGAAGAAAGTGGGATTTTGATTTTATAATCCAAAGGGAAGGGTAGGACATAACACGAATGCATAGGTGTGGCGTTTTATGCTATAACCATAGGATTTTAATGCAAGTTAGGAAAGATTTTTAGCTTTTCTAAATGATTATGATTTTGAGATAAAATGCATTAAGGGAAAGGAAAACAAAAAAGAAGATGCACTCATCAGAAAATTAAATGTGGTTTACATCACTAATATGCAAAATGATTTAAAACATAAAATAAAATCAACAACAAAAAATGATAAAGTTTATAAAAATTCACAGGAAACATTCTAGAATAATGAATCAGTTGAATAAGAATCAAAGTTAAAATATAATAAAGATGGATTATTTCTATATAATAGCATAATTTACATTGAAAACATTGCATAATTGAAAATTTTAATACTGGCTTAAGTACATAAGAACCTTATTCAGGTCACCCAGGATACCAAAAGACTATAACATTGTTGAAAAAAGAATATTTCTGACCGGAATGAAAACTAAAGTGGTTGAATATCTTGCTAGGTGTATTGAATCCCAGCAAGTTAAAGTTGAGAGTCATTACTTGACTTGACTATTACAACCAATAACAATTCCTAAGCTGAAATGGGAATTAATCAACATGGATTTTATTACAGGACTACCTAAAATTAAGAAACACAATGATTCTATTATGGTAGTATTGGACAAACTCAATAAAGGTGCACACTTTATTCCAGTAAATTCAAATAATAAGGTGATTAACATTTCTGAAATATTCCTGAAATGAATCTTTAGGATGCATGATATACCCAAGACTATAATTTCAGATAAGGACACAAAATTCACCTTGAATTTTTGGAAGTATTTATTCATTGGTTTGGATACTTAGTTGAACTTTAGTACCACTTACCACCCTCAGAATGACAGTCATATTGAAAGGGTAAGCTAAATTTTAGAGGATATTTTGTGGATGTATGTGATGGACTGTCCCACAAAGGGGGAAGAGTAGCTTCACTTGGTTGAATTTACATACAACAATGGTTATTAGGCCTCCTTAAAGATGAGTACCTTTGAGGTAATGTAAGACAAAAATTGTTGAACACTTGTTAGTTTGGAAAACCCAGTTGATAGGTTTATTTTGGGAATAGATATGTTAATATAAATGGAAACAATTGTTCAAAAAGAAAAAGAAAACTTGAAAAGTGAATAGGATGGACAAAAGAGATTTGCATATTTGCAAAGAACACATGAAGAATTTCACATTGGGTATCATGTTTATATTAAAGTCGGACCCATAAATAATGCATTGAAATTGGGGAAAAGTAATAAGTTGTCACCATGGTATTGCAGGTCATTTCAGGTGCTCACTAGAGTGGGGCTAGTGGCATATCATCTTTCACTTCCATCCAATTAAACAATACAAAATGTCTTTCATGTTTCATTATTAAATAAGTATGTAAATGACATAACTCATGGTGTAAATTAGAATGTGATTCAGGTGATCCAGGTGGATATTGGTGGCCATCCACCTATTCCAACTGGCTCCTCTTATTCGTTTTTGGTTCAACATGTTCTTATGTAATTCTTTGTAATTGTGGGTTCTATAATCCTGGGGATATCTCAATCCCTACACATATTCTAGGTGGATACTGTTGGCCTCTCACCTAATCCAACTGCATTATTTTGTATCGTTTCATGTTAACACATCTTGTTGTACTTCTAGGGCCGTTTTGGAGGCCTAAACAATGTTTTTTTGGCTCACCATAGTTGAAATATATATAGAATCCCAATTTGACAATGTAATGTGTAGATCGATGAAAGACCTTTCTAGCGGGCTGTCACACGCCTAAAATGAAGGTCGTATGAAATATCTATGACCCCAGGAAGTTGAGGTACCAATTTACCCATAGGGGCCCACATGAATTTTGATGTTTCACCGCCTAGGGTTAGGTATTTGGATGTCTAGGGTTTTGGAATTCATGAGTAATATCAAAAAGGCCTCTGTAGCCTCATTGTAATCAATATTCTCAGACGAATGCACATAGAAGCCACATCGCTTCTCAGAGATAGCTACAACCATTTGAGCAAGTGTTTCAGTTCTACAGTTTTACAGTTTTAGCCTATTTAATTTATTCAATAGAAGATATTTTTCACTAAATATTTGTGTTGTTCTTCATATATCTATGTTTATTATATTCATTATCTTAATCAGTTTGTTCCTCTTATAAATATGGATCAATGGTATCAGACAAATTTGTTCTTCATTTATTTTTCTTTGTGCATGTCCCCGACAAGATCTGGGTAAAAGAAGTTGGGACTCGAACCAATCGATTCATTGGAATATCAGATGCACCAAGACCAACAAGAACCCATGGGGGATGAAAAGAAATATGATGGAGTAGGAGATATTTTGCACAAAGGAATGAAATGATGGACAACTTTGCATAGATCCTTTGATGGTTGCCCATAGGAGAAGCATCTTCATCAACCAGCCATGCAACCCTCTTCAAGGTACAAGTAAATTTTGATATTCCATTATTTGGAGAACTAATAGATGCAGACTCTATAGATAAATGGTTGAATCTTCTCAAAGGATATTTTTCGGTCCACAATTTTTCCAATAGTGAAAATATTACATTTGCACTCCTCAAGGCCATCCCCCATGTTAAGGACTAGTGGGATACTTAATCTTATAAAAGGGATGTAGAGGAATGTACAATATTTGTGGTTTCCCCTACATGGGATTCCTTTCGAGACGCCATTAAATCTATGAGGACCAATACACCATATGGGCCACCATACATCAAGAAAGGGACCAGACAGTACCATATTTCACCAATATTTTCCATACCCTGCACACCAAATTGGGTATCAAAGACGTTGCGCGATATATGGTGCTCAAATAATGATATTGTTTGCATAGATACATTCAAACAGAAATGGATTTTTTGGACATTGCCTCATTGGGCATGGCTTATAGATACGTTGTCAAGATCAAGTAGAAATTTAAGCAGGAGAGGAGAGAGTTTGGATCTACAAATTCCTCACGGTCAAAGCAGGTAAAAGGTAACTCCAACTCACACATCAGGGGACTGAGTTGAGATGGCCACTCTTAGGACAACCAATCCAAGCTACAACACAAGAAGGGAAATGAGAAGATGAAGAAGGACACAAGAAAATGGTGTGAGTACCATAAAATCCCTTGGAACAACACTGAAGAATGCTTCTCTAAGAAATCACATGTGGCCGAGTTGAAGGCTTCTAAAATGGAGGTCGATTCTGATTTCGAATCAAATCTTGAAGAAGGGAAGCATATTATCAATGTTGAATCTAGTGCCACTGTTGCTACCACCAAAATTTGGCCAAGCGAACTAGAAGATCCAGAGGAAGGGGAATGTGTCTTTCACTCACATATGTGGGTAAAGGGGGCTCTGCTTCATTTCATTGTCGATAGCAGCATTCAGAAGAAACTGATCTCAATGAAGGTCATCAAACAGCTGGACCTACCAATGACACTACACCCGCAACCCTACACCATCAGTTGGCTTCGCCAAGGAAGAGATCTCCGTGTCAACCAATAGTGTCGTCTACCTTACGACATCAAGCCTTTCAAAGATGAGGTATTGTGTGATATTGCTCCCCTTGAAGAAGTTTGTGATGTTATTTTAGGACAACCATATTTGTGGAAGCATCATGTTGTGTATGAGTCTAGACCCCATAGTGTTATTATTACTTTGATGAGTCTAGACCCCATAGTGTTATTATTACTTTGGGTAGACAATTGTACGAGATACCAGAGGTAGCGCCGCCTACCGCTATTCCTTTAATCTCTACTAAGCAATGCAGTAAGGTCATTTCATAGACCAGGAAGTTTATCTTCTTTGTGATTCGTGCTCACAACAAGCAGAAGGTCATTTCCACATCCGTGGCCTCTACACAAAGCCTCTCTTTACAACATAAGCAAGTGGACGGGATCGTGGAAGAATATAGAGACATCTTCTCCTCACCCTTCGGGGTATCGACACATTGCCAAGTCAAGCATCCAATTGATTTGACTCTCGGTGCACATATACCTAATGGACCAATATATCATCGCTCGCTAATGGAAAATGACAAAATCAGGCGTAAGATCCAAGAGCTTCTTCAAAAGGGGCACGTCAGACCCAACTCCTCCCCTTGCAGAAGCCTGATTGTATTGGTGCAGAAGAAGGACAGGACTTGGTGACTCTGCATTGATTACAGAGCCTTAAACAAAATCACAATCAGGAACTGGTACCCAATTCCCAGGATTG
>CBVK0103383386.1:0-11019 GCA_900067695.1 Picea abies | reverse complement strand
GGACCGTTGGATCTAAAGGAAGGCTATTAACCGTTGATTCCGTAGAAGGCGCCATTTCAGAATTCAGGATTTCGAAGTGGTAGGGGAACGGTAGTCGAAGGCTTGTTCAAGTCCCGAGAGCTAGGAGGCTTGAGAGACAGGTGGAAAGAGTCCACGTTAGAGATAGAAGACGTTGGAGTGGGCTGGTGGCATGTCTTCATCAATAGGCGGAGTCAAACCTTGTTGATCGTTTCGGGGTTTTGAAGGTTGGAGAGTTGAGAAGCCTTACATCAGGATTCACGAAATCGCGAACTCTGAAACTCCGAATCAATGAAAAGTCCCATTAAGGAGCCAACCTTTGTTGAATGCATTGGGGTTGGACATTTCGGTATTTTCGAAGACAAGAGGTCGGGGTTCTTTGTTCTGAAATTCCTGAAGTCACGAAACGCAATACAGCTGTGGAGGAGGACGCGGCTAAAGATTTTGGCATTTCGGTATTTTGGGTTTTGGTGGGTTGAAGAGCCGGAAACACGACAACAGAACTCGCGAAATCGCGAAACCCAAAGTCTTGGTTCGACGAAAGGCACGATCTTATTGAGGTCAAGAGATTTGGATGGTACATTGTGTTTGATCACACAGGGCATACTCATAAGGACCTATGGATACGTCGTCATGTGTGTGAGGGATTCCCTGTAGGGGAAATCAAAGAGTCAATCAAGCTCAGAAGGGCAGATTTAGAACGATCCTGCGTGGATCTTGGCCCGAGGGTCAAGGTTGCAGATTTAGAACGATCCTGCGTGGATCTTGGCCCGAGGGTCAAGGTTTGCACCACCCAATGTCACAATGAGATGAACATAACTTGAAACTACAATGTGATGAACGTAACCCAACATTTCAATGTGATGAACATATCCCAACGTCACAATGTGATGAACATAAGCCAACATCATAACGTAACGAACAAAACCCAACATTGTTATGTGATGACCATAGCTCGACGTTATAATGTTATGAACAAAACATGTTGTAATGTGGAAACCATAACTCAAACATATCCCAATGTCGCATTGTGACGAACATAACTCGACATCGTAATGTAACAAAAAAATCGAATGTTCCAATGTGACAACCATAATCTGACTAATGCAACACATCGTCACAATATAACATTCAAAACCCAGCATAGCAATGTGACGTACATAACCCAACAATGCATTGTGATGTACAAAACCCAATGTTGCAATATAATGAACATAACTCAATGTCACAATGAGATGAACATATCCTAAAACCGCAATGTGATGAAGGTAACCCAATGTTTCAATGTAATGAACATATCCCAACATCGCAATGTGATGAACATAAGCCAACACTATAATCTAACAAACAAAACCCAGCCTTGTTATGTGATGACCATAGCTCGACATTGTAATGTGATGAACAAAACTTGTTGTTTCAATGTGCAACTATAACCTGACCTCGCAACATGAGGAGCGTAATTGGACGTCATAATGTGTCGAACAAAACCAAACATTACAATGTGATGAACATAACCATACCTCCTAATTTGATCATCATATCCTTGCATGACAATTGAAACTAACACTTCACCAATGTCACATTGTGATGGAAGGTAACCATAGTAAACATTATTCAACCATATTCAGACATTGTCAAACATGGTCATCCCTACAAAAATCTACATTGCAATGTGACATACAAATCCCCATGTCACAATGTCATGAACGAAGCCCTATGTCCCAATGAGATGAACATAAACTAATATTGTAATGGTGATTAACATAACACGACGTCACAAAGTAGATAACATGTTCCAACGTCACAATGTGATGTAAACATAACTGGACATCGTACTATAACGAACAAAACCCAACGTTCCAATGTGATGACCATAATCTAGCTAACACACCCCAGGGTAGCAATGTGACGTACATAACCCAACGTCACAATGTGATGTACAAAACCCAATGCTGCAATGTGATGAGCATAACCCAACATCAAAATGACATGAACATAACCTAAAATTGCAATGTGATGAATGTAACCCAACATTTCAATGTAATGAACATATCCCGACATCGCAAAGTGATGAACATAACCCTACACCACAATGTGATGAACAAAACCCAACATTGTTATCTAATGACCATAGCTTGACATCGTAATGTAATGAAAAAAATATGTTGTTGCAATGTGACAACCATACCCTGATGTTACAATCTGACTCCGAGCATAACTAGACATCATAATGTATCATACAAAACCAAATATTACAATCTGATGAACATAACCTTACCTCTTAATGTGATAATCATATCCTGGTATGACAATAAAAAATAACCCTTCACCAATGTCACAATGTGATGGAAGCCTACCATAGTAAACTTTAGTCAGCCATCTTAAAAAATTGTCAAACATGGTTATCCATGGTTAACCCTAATCAAACATGGAAACCCATGGTAAACCCTAGTCAAACATGATCACCATAGTCAACCATTGTCATACATAGTCAATTGACGATCTATCATAGTCACCCATGGTCAACATGGTCTTCAATAGTCAACCATGGTCAAGAGATAAATTAAAACTTAATCATAGAAAATCATGATCAACATGGTCTACCCTGGTCAACCATAATCAACCATAGTTAACCATGGTAAAGAGATAAATTAAAACACTATTATAGCCACTCATTATCAACATGGTCTTTCATAGTCAAACATGGTCTACCCTGGTTAACCATAGTCATTCATAGTCAACCATGGTCAACCATAGAAAACCATGGGAACCTACACTCTAGCTTAGTCAATTATATTCAATAATCGTCAACATGGGAAGCAAGGTCACCATTGTCAAACGTTGTCGACCATGGTCAACCATAGTCAACTATAGCCTTTCATGGGCAACCATAGACAACCATGCTCAAAGGTGGTTAAATATGGTCATACATAGTCTACATGGTCAACCATAGTCTACCACAATCAACCATTGTTAACCATGGTGAACCATGGTCAACCATAGTAAACCATGGTGAACCATACTCAACCATAGTCAACCTTGGTGAACCATAGTCAGCCATGGTGGACCATGGTCAACCATGGTCTATCATAGTCAGCCATCATCAACCATAGTCAACCATACACAACCATGGTCAACCATACTCAACTAAAGTAAACCATGGTGAACTGTATTTAAAGATACTCGACCATGGTCATCCATAGTCAATTATGGTTTACCATAGACAAACATAGTCAACCATAGTCAACCATGATCAACCGTGGTTAATCATACTCAACCATAGTCAAACATGGTCAACCATTGTCAACCTTAGTCACCCTTGGTCAACCATAGTTAACCATGGTCAACCATAGTCAACCATGGTAGAGCTTGGAAAACCATGGTCAACCATAGTCAACCATGGTAGAGCATGGAAAACCATCGTCAACCATAGTCAACCATTGTAGAGCATGGAAAACCATAGTCAACCATACTAAACCATAATCAACCTTGGTCAACCATAATCAACGACTGCCAACCATAGTTAACCTTGATCAACCATACTCAGCCATCATAAACCATACTCAAATATGGTCAACCATAGTCAACCACATTCAACCATAGTCAACTATGGTTACCCATGGTCAGCAACAGACAACCATGGCCATCCACAGTGAACCATAGTCAACTATGGTCAATCATAGTCAATTGTGGTCAACCATAATCAATCATGGTCAACCATAGGAAACCATGGTTAACTGTGAACAACCATAGTTAATAAAGTCAACTATGGTCAACCAAAGTGAACTATGGTCAACCATGGTCAATTGTGGTCAACCATCATCAACTATAGTCAACCTTGGTCTACCATACTCATTCATAGTGAACCATACTCACCATGGTCAACCACAGTCAACTATGTTTGCAGCCCATGGTCAACCATAGTCAACCATGGCCAACCAAGGTCAACCACAGTCGACTATGGTTTCCCATGGTCAACCATAGTCACCCATAATCAACCACAATCAATTATGGTTGCTCATGGTCAACCATACTCAACCATGGTGAACCACACTCAATTACGAATGCCCATGGTCAACCATGGTCAATCGTAGTCAACCATAACCAACCATGGTCAACCATAGTCGACCATGGTTAACCATGGTCAACCATAGTCAACAATACTCAACCATACTAAAACATAGTCAACCATGGTCAACCATATTCAACCATAGTAAACCATACTCAACCACAGTAAACCATACACAACCATACTCAACCATGGTCAACCATACTCAATCGTGATTAATCATGGCCAGCCATAGTCAACCATGACAACTATGGTCAACCATGTCAACCATGGTTAACCATAGTCAAACTAACTCAACCATAGCCAACCATGGTTAACCGTACTCAACTATGGTGACCCATACTCAACCATGGTCAACCATAGTCAACCATAACCTTAGTCTACTATGGTCAACCATGGGAGAATGTGGTTGAGCATGATTAACCACAGTCAATGGTTGACCATGGTCACCCGTAGTCAATCATGGTCAACCTCAATCAACTATGGTTGGTCATGGTCAATGATAGTGAAGTAAAAGTGGTTGATATACAATGATGAGTGCCATTAATTTTAAAAGATGGAAAATCTCTTCTATCCACTTATATCAACCACTTTTACATAAATGTGGTTGTTGCTAATATATAATAATCTATTTTTAAGATCACAACCAAGGGAAACACCAAATGGATGTATGAAACCCCTTGTTTGTGAGACAAATGACCCCTCGATACAGTCTACTAAAATATACAAACTCCATCATATATACCCTTGAAAATTATCATGAACGAATTGATTGTTCTTAAACATTCTAATATCATTTCTGAATTCCTGAAATAAGATAGAAAAGAAAAGAGATTGAAAAATAACGGATGGTCTCTAAATTCTTGACATAAAGATATTGAAAAATAGCGAACATGAAAGAGAAAAGTGATCGAAAAATATAAAATGGGCAAACTATCTTGAACATTCTAATATCATCTCTGAATTCTTGACAAAAGAATTACTATTGTCAATGATCAACTGTGCAAAAGACAAGCCACGTCTACTATTGTCAATGATCACTTTTTTTAATTAATCTTCATCGGGTGAATTACTTAACAGTGCATATATCAAGTCGGATTCCAGATATTAAGAGGGTCAAAACTCTGCATAGGAGGAATTTTTAACTATCATTAGGACAAATTGTCTTTATTTCATTTAAAAAATAATTCAAGAATGAAATTTGATAGAAAAATTACTTGTGACTTCTCTTTTTTATGAGACAATTCTCTTAAAATTACTATACTATACAAAATGAAATAAAAACAAATTAATATTGACATAATTGACCTCAATGAAGCCTTTAATTTAAAAAAAAAAAAGGACTATTAAAGTGTATTAAAATAAAGTGTATGAACAAATTGCACAACACTTTTTCTCTTTATTAAAGGATCAGCTGTACTACTATCAAAAAAATTGACATAAAGGCAACTTAAAGTTGACAGGATTGACCTCATTGGGCTCTGATCTTCATGTTGGGAGGTATATGATTAGTCAGTTGGGCCCTTAATTTAAAGAAGAATACGACAGGCATCTGTTAAATGATTTTTGTAATGGCTTTTTGATATGATGGCATTTAAAAGAAATTTATGTTTGCAAATTTGAAGGGACAGTTCGATAATTAAATCATATAACTTTTTATCAGAAATTTTGAAGTGGTAGTTGAATAATTAAAACAATATAAATTGCGAAAGTGATTCATCCAAAAAGTTTCTTTGCAAATTTGAATGGACAGTTCGAAAATTAAATTTTATAACTTTTTATAATAAATTTGGAAATGTTCGTTGAATAATTAAAACCATATAAATTGTGGAAGTTATTCATCCGACAAGTTTGTTGGCAAATTTGAATGGAGAATTCGATAATTAAATCATAGAACTTTTTATAATAAATTTTGAAATGTTAGTTGAATAATTAAAACGATATAAATTAGGTTAAGTGGTTACAACCATCCAACTTGTCATTTTACAAATTTAATTCTTCCATTAAATCATATAACTTTCTCTACGAAATTTTAAAATGTTTTTTTTTTTTAATTTGTTTGGAAAAATTATTGGGGATCGCACTCGGCTTGAGCCACACCAACCTTTAACATGGGTTGATTTTTTGTCCCCAACCGATGACTTTTCAACAAGGAGTGGCTTAACAACACACTCCTGTCCTACACCTCCTAAATTTTGAAATGTTACTTGAATAATTAAAAAGATATAAATTAGGTTAAGTGGTTACAACCATCCAACCTGTCATTTCACAGTTTTAATTTGTTTAATTGTTTTGTTTAATCTTTTTAAGTTTTGGTTTGGTTTTTTTTATTTAGAATTGGTAACATAAATCTGAATGTAATCATAATTTTATGTTTTTTAAATTGTATTTTTGAATGCATAAATGGATTTTGTTTGCTGAATTTTTTTTGGAACACTTGGATTATACAGATTTAACTATTCAAATCTATAAATCCAACAATTTTCACTAAATTTCAAACAAATTTAAATGTATAGACAAAAATAATTAAAAAATAAAACTTTTAAATTAAACAATTTTTAATACAAATTTTCACTTGGCTCTGGATGACAATAATGGGATGCCTTATGGTTGGTGACAAGTCCTCTTCCAAATGTTCGAGATATTTCAACATTACGTACATGTCAAATTCGCCTCCATTATCTATATTTCAACATCAGGTCCACCGAGGGAACACTGCTTTACAGTTGGGTTCCATTAAATCAAAGAACTTGAAAGCATATTCGTTCAATTAGAACAATTATTGGTCAAATTCGATTCCTGTAGTGGTTTTTAAGATTTTTTATGATATATTTGTTCAGTTCCTCAGAAGAACGAATTGAATTCTTATCATTTTTTTTTTCTTAACAGTAATGGAGATAGGTTCTTAGGGGTGGAGATTGATTGGCCAATGTTTTATAAATGGAAGGAAATATGTAAAAAAAAGTTTCAATGTCGATTCTCACTCAGATTTACTTGTGCTCCATTTTTGCTGGTTGCGTGGAAGTTTGACCTATAATAGAATTCCTATCATTTTTCTTTGTAACAGTAATGGAGACGCAAATCTGACCTATAAAAAAATTTATATCATCTTTTTCTGTAATAGTAATGGAGAGGCAAATCTGACCTATAAAAGAGACTGTATGTTAGAGGTTCTATCAAATGATGATTTTTTCTGGGAATATTTGTTAGAAGAGTGTTTCTGGAGTTTTTCAACATGCTGAATTCATTTCTACATTCAAAAATGGATTTTGAAAAACAAAAAATAATGATTCCTATAAATTTATATCCTCTGATTCTGACGAAAAAATCATTAATATTAGTAGAACAACTAGCCAACCACTAGGTGAATATGGCAAAAGATGTGGCCCTCCTAGGAATGCGTGGCCCTCTTACGATCATAAGAACTAAAGGACTTATTTGGCAGATACAGTGAAAGCGTGGCCCTGGTACGATCAGACATTATTCGGGAATGCGTTTATCACTGACTTTTTAAAAAACTAAATGAAACTTTTTAAAAACTAAATGAATTATATACAGCATTTTGACAGATACAGTGGAAGTAAATAGAATTATTAAAGCATAGGAATTTCGAATTTGAAATCCGAATTCGAACTTTGGTATGTATGCAATATTTTCCCTTTAGAACGGTTTACACAAGTTCAGTGGCGGCTAAGATGTTGCTCGGCTCAGTTTGGGAATACCATATTCAAAGCCGAAATTACAAACTGACGATGTTCAGAATCCCTATGTCTAATTTCTGTAGCTGTGTGTTATAGAACTTGTTACTTTTGCCACTGTGGGTTCCTAGGTTAGCCAGTTTTAAATATTCTCAAGAGCATTATAGGCAACGTTCCAGAAGCTTGTTCGATACTGTAAATCCTACCAAAACCTAATTACAAATAAGGGCAAAGTTTGAGAACACTTTTGTCTGATAAGAAGCTATGAACAATGAAGCTTATGAAAATACTCGAATCATGTAAAAATAGGCAAAGTTTGAGAACAATCTTGGTTTGATTGGAAGTTATGAAAATGCTTGAATCATGAAAAAAGATTTAAATAGTCAGTAGATGGATGAGAAAGGAGAATTTAGAGTCAATATTATTATTATTACTTACACATTATTTTTTGGCTAATTTTAACTATTTTTGTCATGTAATGACCCAGCTATATACTTTTAACAAAAATATCTAAATAGTCAATATTATTATTATTACTTGCACATTATTTTTTGGCTAAGTTTTAACTATTTCTGTCATGTAATGACCAGCTATATACTTTTAACAAAAATATCTATAGTTTTGTCATCTAGAGGTGTACAAAAAAATTGAAATACTTGCACATTATTTTTTGGCTAAGTTTTAACTATTTCTGTCATGTAATGACCCAGCTATATACTTTTAACAAAAATATCTATAGTTTTGTCATCTACAGGTGTACAAAAAAATTGAAATGCAAAAGCAATGTGCCAAATAGCATTGTCATTTTTTTCATCTTCCAATAGTAGATCTGACTTTAACAGCAGAGCTTGTAGGGATGGGGTTTTTAATGTGCACCTTTGTGTAGAAAGCAAGGCAGCACAAGAATTTGATGCCGTTGAACAGAAGGCGAAGGAGATACCAGTAGCTGTGTGACCAGGAAAGAAGAATTTCCTCCCGCCGGTGCTGTAAAATCTGAGAAAATCTCTGGAAAAACGGGAAATGACTGCACAGGGACAATCTTCCACACATGATAAATGTCCCAAACCATGTCGACAGAAGCCACAGAGACAACTTCATCAGACCCACAGCTACATGCATTAATCGTTCGGATATATATCCTGCAAGCTGTTTGAAAAAACAAACGAATTAAAGAGAGTGTTGAAAAATTTGCATACCAAACCTAATGTCAGCACAATTTTTGAAACAAAACGGTTAAAAGTTTGCTCTAAATTCTGCATATATACACTTCCTAAACTTAATTTCAGCTCAATTATCATCTCTTCTTGCTAGATCTGCATTTAACCTAAAGCATAAGGAAGAGAAGCATGATGAATTTTCGAATTTAGCCTAAAGCCTAAAAAAGAGAAGAATGATGAAGAAATATCTTACATGGTCAGGGATTCCAGCAGAGGAGGCCGAAATTCCATAAAACGATCGAAGTTCATCATTATCCCGCGCATTATTACCGTTGGACATTCCATCCAAATCTAGTGAAGGCACGAGAGTGTCACAGAGAGCAGTCAAAGCTTCCATCTGAGATTCTGAAAACATCTTGTTCTCGTAATTAGGTCTGCCACCTCTGAGGAGATCATGGACACCGGTGGATAATTGACTCAAGTCTATTGCTACTGCTTCTGAATCTCCCTCGTGATTTTTCCCGTTGGAATCCATAAGAATCGATTGTAATTGATACTGAATAACCCGGTGCTTCGAGTTCCAGGGAGCTGTTTGTATGGAGCAAACCGAGCTTATAACGACCACGGAGAATTTATGCATGGTAAAAGGCATGAGAATTTATGCATGGTAAAAGGCATGAACTCTAATTTATTTCCTTAAAATCATCACAAGACCATCGTGAACAACCCATTTATACACCAACATCACTTTCCCTATGGTTTCCCATCGCATTGCATCACGTTTTCTCACTTTTTAACTGATAACACGGTTTGACTTAATGGCTGTTTACCCAAACATTATGATCTTTAGCGAATTATTATGATCTTCCACCAACCCACCTTTGATTTCATGCTTTCCTTTCTCTCTTGGAATCAAATAACTGATTGGTAATCGAGGAAGTCTGTTAATAGTGTACTCTGAATCTTTCATGCGCTCTGCCCCTTACGATTAGGGTTTTACTTTATTCATGTACTTCAAGCCTATGCCATCGTTCATGCGTTTTGTCCCTTAATTTTTGGGTTTGCTTAAGATGAGGATTTCCTTAAAGCGATGTCATCTCAAAGCTATGTCCTTCAAAACTGGAAAAGCTGTACTTTAAGATGACTGCTTGTTGGAGTTATGTTCTGTGATGAGAAAGTAAATAAATCAAATGGATGGCCTTCAAAACTGGGAAAGCTGTCCTTCAAGATCACTGCTTGTTCGAGTTCAGTTCTGTGATGAAAAAGTAAATAAATCAAATGGATGGCCATGGACATATCCATAGTAGATCATTTAAAGCAATGTATCTTGTGCACTTTCTCCACTAATATTATATATTTTTAGTTAATTTTAATAGAATAATAATACTCATCATCTAAATTTAAGTTTACATCAATGTACGAGGACCTTTTCTTTTGTTTGTGGGAAAAAATGGAAATCTTTAAATACTGTTAATATTTATATGATGAGCATGCATCCATTATTAGAGGTTTGATCTATTTTACTCTATGGTGTTTGTGACCACCATACTCAATTGGTGTGATATATTTTATTCTATGGTGTTTGTGACCATTGTTATCCTCTAGCCTAGCGATAACTAAGAAGATCACGTCTCGAGGCCCACAGGTCTGAGACATGGAGTACCGAGAACCAGACTACTTGATCATGGCCCCAGAGGGCCCCTCTTTTCTTTAGTGGAGTCCATGTCTCACCAGCAACAGTATCCATAACACCAGCCTGGTCGTGAAGTAGCGGTGAGTTTTTCTCCATGAGGTAATGAGTCCGGGTATCATGGTATGTATCACTCTCATTTTTGAAACACTTGAACTTGTTGTACCGAATCCTTCTTCGTTTCATGACGTTTGCTCAGAAATTATGCTCTTTACCTCGTTCAAACCTGGAAGGGTGACACGATGCCCTAGGAAGTTGATTTCCCTTTAGGATGGGTTGCTACTGGGTGGATCTGTGAAAAGTCATTGTTCATTCCCTCCATACTTATCACTTTCCATTTTCATTCCTTCCATCTCCCCTATCCTTGTTTGGGCATTGGGATTGGCT